>JAOEHI010000007.1:4840082-4885734 GCA_025447815.1 Percopsis transmontana | reverse complement strand
ACACACACACACACACACACACACACACACACACACACACACACACACACACACACACACACACACACACACACGATCGAACTGGGAGAAATGGGATGTGAAATAGCACTGCCCCAAAAAGAAAAAGTAAAAAATAAAGTTGACAACTTGACATTAAAAATGATTGGGAAATAATATGTAGAGATCATGTCCAGAATATACATCTTTTTGGTGAGATGTTAAACTATGGAACACTATTGAGTTTAAAGTAATTAATTGCTACAGTGGGCCTCTGTCCCTGTTTAAATGTGCCAGGTTTTGTAAATATTCTCTGTTGTTCTAACCATAGACTGCAAAGTATGCAACACATGGCTTTATTTCTCAGTCATTCTTTTCTTTTAACCGGTCAAAATGGTTTGCTGAGCATTGTCAAAGGCTATAAAACCTGTGTCATGTTGATACAGGACAGCAGAATCTGGTGTTCTTAGGACAGCATCTTGTTTTTTAGGAGACTGCAGACTGTGTATGAGACATATTACTGTACGATACATTCATATCCAATCATCCTTTGTACTGTATGTATTTGAACGCTCTATAGAAAAATATATTTAAAAGAGTCCTTTGTTTTATATACAGCTATTTTTTATGGCTTTACCATAATGGCATGCAGAGATCTACAACTACCTGAGTCTTTTTTCCATTCCTCGTGTTGAGGTTGGGAAGAAATCAGATCTATGCGCAAAAAAGCAATGGAAAACCACTGAGGATAGATTCTTACAGTATTTCCAATTCACGCCTTAATATAAACGGCATTTTAGAACATTCCAATGCTTATTAACATTTATGGCGCCTTTCTATTCACAGTGTGCAGGTTGATGAGGAACGACGCCGGAGAGGAGAAAGCCGAGGTCTGTCAGACACAGGGAGTGAGATGAGCTAAACGCGGAGAACACGGTATTGTGGAGTTGTTGACAGACGCATGGGTGGAGTGGGAGGGTACGAGATGCTAACGATGGGCACCAGGAATTGAGCCCGAGGCTGGGCTGGATTCGGTTGAGCGTGGTCATCTTTGACTTTTTCTTAGAGCTGCTGCTACTGTTACAAGGATAGTGTGTATTCATTGGCCAGGGGGCACAGAGCGGAGTTATCAGGGGTCCCTGGACGCGTACACCGCCATGAACACAACAATAGGACATACTGTATGTGCATATCTGTGCAAGTGTGTGTGTGTGGCAAACAACATGGCTTTGTGAGTTTTGTAAAATAGTTGCTCAGGTATTATGCACGCATACTCTGTCTAAAATGGAAGGTTTTCAAATTATTGCGTAATCTTACACACTACCACCTTTAAGAGTGTTTGTGAAATCTACGTGTGATTTAGCAAATCTTATGCCTCTTCCTCCCTCTTTCTCTTCCAGTCTCTCACTCCCTCTTGTTTTCCTCTTTCCCTCTTTCACGGACCGTTGAACTATATGCTTTAACTCATCGATGCCTTGGAAAAGGAAGTTTCAATCCATCCGTTTCCATCCGTTTCAATGTGCCGACACACTGATATCAAAAGGAAGAACGACCTCTGTCTTGTTGAGTCAGGCTTTGTTTATAGGGAGTCATATTAAAGGAATCCATGCAGAAGAAGAATCAACTCTACTGGACCTAAAGGTCTCAATCTAAACAATTGAGCATAATGTGTTTACAAGATACAATCATCCATGTATTACCCCCTTCGCCATACTTATTTCTGTTTCCTAATATTCCAATATAGAATTTACAAAATTAGTACCCAAATGCATCTTCGCCTTACTTTTCAATGTAGTTAGTTGACTGCAAGTGTTCATACTTCCCTCCCCTTTGCAAACATCTGTCTGTTAGAGTTGAAAGGTGCCTTATTTTACTCTTCTAGCCAAAGTCTCTGCCCCCCGAAAACATGTTCTGAGCTGATAAGAAGCCTGGCCCTCCTTTCATGAAAAATGGATTTTTAACTCTTTTACTCTGCTCGCCTCCCATCTAAGAAAAATATTTTATGATGCCTGCTTGTGCGGGACCCAGTGAGGGTTCTGGCACTACGAAAAACACGATGCTACATCGCAACCACACAAGAGTGGTTCGTTCCATTGTAAATCAACCTCCTGAGGGTAGAACTTGACCGTGTCAAGAGAAAGTGGGTTTTCCTCAATGAATGGGAAAGTCTACAAATGGTGCAAATAATGCATGAGGAGAAATATAATGCATAGTTTAATATGTGCTATGTCATCCAGTAATTACATTTATCTTGAAATGTTTGGATAGGCATTCAACATATACTGTACATTCAAACACTCCAAAAGCAATAATAATCATACATCACTCCCTTGGCTTGGTTAAAATACTCTGTCAAATAGAATATATCAGTCCTGTATCTCAAACTACTTCTTATACAGTATACTGTATTTTTGTGTTTTTCTTGTTTGTTTCTTCGTGGCCTCCATGCTTCTGTTTCGTTTTGAGGTTCTCTAGTTTTACTTTAGAAAAAGAATAGATTTGAACTGCCATCGTCTTTCTCGTCACAAATTGTTAAATCCAACCAAAATTATCCAAAAATCATGCGTATCATGCATATCAAGAGCACCCACTTCCTGACCCTTTGTTTAGTTGTCCATGAGAATCAACCTCAATGTTTGCCATAGGTCCTAAAGATACTTCCCTGTTTCCTATTACCTCTACACATAAATCCTCTACCTGGAGTTACTGGTCTCTGCCAGTCTGTTGTTCATAATGCCAAGGGCACCAACTCCCCCGGAGAAGCCGTTATGGCGTGAGCTGCCACACACTGTCCTGGGGTATCCATTGGCTGACTCAGACAGCTGTTTCTGCATGAGGGCCAGGGACACCTTGTTGGAGGCCGTAAGCTCTTTCATGGAGATCATCTCCCCTGATAGCCGGCGTCCCTCAGCGTCACTGTCGCAAGGCCCGTCTGAGTTGGGCTGCTTTCCAAATCGACCTTTGCGGCTCTTTGAGCCCGGGCGGATGGCATTGCGTCGGCCAAGGAAGGCGTTAGCCTTGTTACAGCGCTGGCAGAACAAGCAGCCCATCTTCTCCAGCATCCAGTTGAGCACCTGCTTGATGACAATGGAGATGACGTTGAACAGGGAGTAGATGCAACACACACCCATCAACATGAAGAGGAAGTTAGCCAGCCTGTAGAGGCTCTGGTATTTGTAAGCGGCACTCTGGCTGCTCACAAAATCCCCAAAACCAATGGTGCTAAAGGTGACAAAGCAGAAGTAGAGGGAGTCCAGGTAGGCCCAGCCCTCCACAGGTGTGTACATGGCCGAGGCGCAGCAGGAAATAGTAATGGCCGATAGTCCTAGGATTAGCATCACATGGTAGACCGAGGGCTTCCAGCCTGGGATGGAGTAGGCAGAGAAGTCATGGCGGATCCCCGGCGGGAGTAGGCCGCTATTCCTGATTCGCCTCTCCCTGACAGCCTTCATCACCACGGCCAGCAGGGTGATGATCCGCTCCAGAAAGAGGTTGAAGAACAGGATGGTCGCGGCGCAGCCCAGAAGCCCGTAGAAGATGAGGAATACCTTGCCTGCCACAGTCACAGGAGTGGTCATTCCGAACCCTGTACAGAGATGGAAGGGGAGAGATGGGGTTCAAAGGGTCAGGCCAGAAATAGACTTACTCTGCCTGGTTAGAAGACTCTAGTCCTCTTTCCAGGTTGAACAGCTGTGATTTGTAACGGAAAATATAAGAGCGATATCTTTAGCCACTCTATTTAAACACAGTTTTATGTTTCCCACATATTCTTCAACAATTGTATTGATTGTTGTCTAGCTCTTTGGCTCTATTTTTAGCAATATTGATTCCCTACATAGATTTGAAGGATGGTAATGATCTCCAGGAAAATTAATCTAACACACACACCCTGCATAAACACACACCAAATGATTTTAAACTAAAGATAGCCTTTGAAGTGATGAATTTCATAACCATATTAAGTAAATCTGCACACTTTTGGTTGTGCTGTCCACTTGACGTGACTGTCCAGATTGTCGTTTTTTTATTTTTTTATGTTTAAAACAGATATGGTTTTATGCAGGGCTGTAGTACTCGAGTCTGGTCTCAGAGTTTTTTCCGTTGTCTCTGACTTGGTCTTGGACTCGTTGATATTTGCACTCGAACTTGTCTCGGTCTTGGCCATTGGTCTCGCCATATATTCTAGTTGTTTTTAAAGTCCAGCTGCTTTAAAAATAAAATGTTGTTTTATTATTAAGTAACTCCTCCTTCAAAACAAAATCATTGATTAAGTGGGCATTGGTTTAATTAATTCAAAATCCATCTAGAACGGACATTGACATTGGGCGCCTGCCAAAAGTCCTCTCTGCGTGCTCTGTATCCATGCTCATATCATCATTTTCTTTTTGGCTAAAGACACAGTGACTGCGAACTCATAATTACATACAGTGTTGTTAAACTGCACTTGCTTTTTTATCATAAATAATTATAGTGCAAAATGATCAGGATAGGGCAGGATAGTCTAGTGGTCTAGGTGTTGGACTCCCAGCCAGAAGGTCATGGGTTCAATCCCCAGAGGTGGCCTACCTGTAAGCATCGTTGAGCAAGATGCCTAACCCCTATCTGCTCCATGTAGTAGCACCATGTAATTGTAAGTCACTTTGGATAAAAGCATCTGCTAGGGTCAGGAGAATTACAGGTATATGACTGACTCAAAGCTGCACTGCAGCCCTGGTGCCAACCATTTCTCAAACATATCTCATTAACTGTGGTGATAACCCAGCATAGTGTGTTACAGAGTTCTTCCATCATTTCATTCAGCCAAGATTAGAAAACAGAATATGAAAAAAACAATCAAGTGGAAATAATACTAGCCAGAGAGAGAATAATAGGTACTGTACGTACTTTTGTTTTTGTCTGTTTTTATAAAAAAAATAACAGCCCTTCATTGAGAGATGAAGAGAGATGAAGAGTTCCCTTCCATGCCAAGGTCAAATGATTTTTACATCAGTGCTGCTATCCATCTATTTGTGTCTTCTTAAAGCATTAGAGATACAAGTAGCCCTTCAGTATTAAATAATAAATGACATCCATATCTCAACAATACATCCTTTATGATACCAAAATGGCTTTTTTGACCTTATCTCTCTAACTAAAAGCCCCTTATGAGATTGATCTGTTGACATGCTGGGTCATTTACCTCAACTATCTATGGTGATAGATTGTTACAACAGGGACTATCCATTGGCTCTGTCAAGTGTTCACATACAGTATGTCCACACAACGTAGACACACACACACACACACACACACACACACACACACACACACTTGTGTAGGTTTCAAACACGGGTATGAGTCAGTGAATTATCTCTTTTTGGCAAAGGACAGAGTAACCAGACAGCAAAACTGAAGGGTATCGTATATCTAAAAGGTTCTTTAGTGAAAATGTGTTATAGTGTTTCATTGTTAATTAATTAACACTTCCACGTACCAGGGAAGAACAGGGAGGCCCAATTAAATCTTTGCAATGCGGACAGACAAACTTCTGCACCATCTCTCATTACCAGCCAAATGACCTAAGAGAGGACAAGGCAGCAGGCATCGATTCAGGGTAACATTTCAAAGCCATTACGCCAGACTGTGGTGTCAGGATGCATTAGGGTCAGAGACAACAGTAATGGAAAACGAAGGAAACCGAACACAGGATTCCAGAATTGTTCCAGAATTGTGTAACAATACTATGCAAGGGAGACTGCAAGCGTTCCGAAAAAGGACAATTTGACCCCAAAAGGTTTGTGAAAGGTTGTCATAGACAGTTCACTAGTTCACTCCAATAAGGACTTACCTTATTCTCCCCTTTGTGCCCAGACCAAAGTGGGTCATTTAATTCCAAATAACTTAATAATGCAGGTAATCATATGTGCACTAATTTAATCCTATGACAGGGGAATTTTTATTCATTATAATTAAATAATGTATACTCTGCCCAACAGAGAAATCATTTTAAGTGCTTCTGGCAAATGACACACTGGAGGCTAACAAACGAATAGTAACTGGGGAAATGGGATGATTATTATTCATTAATTTTTCATTTGACATTTATAAAGAAGATAAAATACTCTAATCAGACCAAGGGACACGACCAAGTTATTTCAGTGTTTAGGCTAGGTCTCTGATCAGCAATCATTTCTCGAAAAATGGATTTCAACTCACATGTGTTCAATAACAACGACAATTTGGACAAAATTTACACTGCGGTACCAAAATGAGACCAATATAATTGATATGGCTCATTAAGAATCATAGTATAGTATTGACCAAGGCAAACAGTAGCTTTTCCAAAGAGTGAGTGTTACTGCTACGAATCATAAGTAAGCTCACTAAATTCAACCCAGTAAAATCGCAACAACAGCAATATAATAGGAAAAATATAGAACAGAGCTCGTTTAAAAGCATAGAGCACAAGTTAAGGGGGGTGGAGAGTGTTTCGAGCAAATGTTACATGTTGAAGACACATGTATGTGTTGGTGTGAGTGAAGTAATGTTAAATGTCAGCGATGATGCCCCCCACCGCTCAGCTTCCATCATGCAGGTGGTCATTGCAGCATTCAGGGATGTTTTTATCCCACAACCAAACAACCAAAACATTTCACAACTCTGGGTTAAAATTGCCTTCCCAATATCTACAATATATTATTTGAAAAACAAACTTTGCTGTACTGTCCCAGGAGTGGGAAAGGCTTTAAATGGGTCTGGTCCGAGCATTAGGACCCACCATGCATGCTCAATGTTTCTGACGACTGTCTGTTTCTATGACAAACTGGAAATCATTAGTCACGGGGCATGGTTGGCAGGGGGTCTGCGCATGAGGCCAGAGGGCTGAGGAAGCAACAACGTGGCCAGGCCTCCCGACACGATCACCTCGCCATCTGCTGAGGAGCTGCCAGGATTCCTGGCCCACTAGATAATAATAGGCCACATTGTCAACAAAGAACGCCCCGACAGTTTTACATAATGTGAGATGATAACATCAGCTGTACAGGTGGAGGTATAGTATTGACCCACTGCATTCACAGATCACACATTGGCTAATGAATCTAGCTACATGATGAAATGAAACAAAACAAAGCACACAGATGGAACAAATACAGACGCAACAATGCTGTATTGAATTTCACACGCGGCTCAATTTCACAAAAGGCAGACTGGTGTGTAAACGGTGTTTGTTAATGCCTTGTCAGAGCAGAGAATCTGTGTAATTATTCGACACGTAACTGGGCAGTAATTACCTTATTGTAATGCCAGAAATTGACTGTAATGATCCTAATGGAACATTTAAGGGTTAATCCTTGATTGTGTAGGCTGTTTTAAACATTTCCAGATGATTTCCCGATGAATGATAAAAAAAAAAATGAAGGTTACATTTGCAAAACACCGTTCTTTAAAACACCTCAAATCTCCCTCTGGTTGTGTCATTTGGGCTCATCCATAACTGAATTCTGATCATTCGTCATGTAGCAGTCCACTGCTCCCAGGGTTGTCTTGGTATTTAATTCACTGGCAAAAGTGCCCTGCTCAAAATCCTCTGTATAGATGTATTGTCAAGAAAATGTGATGTGTTGCTCTTGGATACATCCCAACAGTTAATCTCTCATTTTCTCTCATTTTGCGACACTTATTTTCCTTCTTTGTGGCATTTTAGAAGCCACATTGGGGACAAGCACAGAACCATACTATATAACTGTAGTTCAGTGTTTGACTACCTTTAATTAAATAGGCATACATTTTTAGTTGATGTTCTTGGTAGTTTAAACTGTATATATTAATGCTGTTATGCTACTCTATTAATTAAACTAAGTTGTTGCTTGTGTCACATGCTATGGAACATGTTTTGGGAGTCATGGGTCAAAAAGTTTGAGAACCACTGTTATATTCAGTGTGCCACAGAGAGATGTGTGTAAGACTGTGCTATAGTCCAACAAGATTAGAGTCTATACTGTACAGTATAATGTCATTTTCATTATACTCCAACGAATACTGCTACCCCCATCAGATTTATTGCTTGCGTTCGATATTTCTCAAGGCTATGCCCTTGTCCTACCTATTATCCTTTGCTGTATGCACAGTCAATGTTTGATGAAAGCTTTGCTCCATGAAGCCCTCGTATTATGGTCCAAAGTAAACACACCTGTTCAGAAAACGCTTTTGATGCCTTGACTATTGCAGTCATATCCGTGTAAAAAGCCTCTATGTCCTGACTTGAGCCTGGTACATCCACCATGGGACTGTGTGTGCTACTAATAGTCTAATTGTAGTGCTCCAGGGCTCCAGGTGGTTCCTGGGTGTTAAGCATCATGCAAGATCATGAACATGGTCAGAGCAGAGGCTAACAGCGCTTGAGTGCTTAGATTGAGCAGACATTCAACATAATGACTGTTCATTAGTACTAATGTGAAAGCATCAGTCGCTGAAGTGTGCTAACTCAAGACTTCGGTTGAATCACTGTCATCTCCAATATTGCTCTTGGATTATATATACAAATCATAGCCAGAAACTCCCTGGTAAAATGGCAACATTTCTTTGCTGCTCACAAGCTTTGCTTTCAGTAATGAGACATGCTCTCTCTTCTAAGAGATCTGGGTTCCCTTACTCTTGCAACATCGCAGGAGTTGAATAGTTTGAATAGTAATGAGCATTTTTAGCCTATAGGAGTGCTGTATTGGGTGGAGAAGAGAGAAGCGCCAGCCCTTAGACATCAGGAAGATGTACTCTCAGGGCCCTATCTTACAGCCGGTAAGGTTGTAATTACGAAAGTTGTAATTTTTCCGTACATTATTTAAATATCAAATGCACCTGCGGCCATCCAAACACACCCGTGGGCGTGTTGGTCTTAAAATGAGGTGTGGTCAGACAAATTGTTGGCGCATTGCTATCTTGAAGCAGCGGAAAGCGATTGCACGATTGACCAACAAAAACCCGGTCTAAAGTCAATGGCGCAGTATTCGACTGTTATTTTAAATGTGCATTATCAAGATAGTAATGTGTGCTGCAGCCTACATAGGCAGGTGCACAACACGCTTACACTCCATACACTCCAGACAATCCTCTGCAGCGGAGCCTTCTTCCTACTACTTGGCATATCCGCCATTATAGCAATGGTCAAGGTGCAAGCGCACCTGACTCTTAAATGCTATGTTATGCAATGTTAAATGCTAGCTCATACCGTTCTTGATGGATGAAAGTATTTTAAATTTTAAAGATTAAAAATATTCCACATCCTCAGTCTGTCAGACTATCACCAGAGCTTCTGCTACACGTGCAGGAAGAAGGCTGTTTAAAATGAGTTAATGGACTAATAGGAATCAGTTGAGGCAATTAGGCCAATCATAGTAACAAAAGAAACTAGTATCATTAAGCGATACAATGACCCTTTTTTCTGCATGTGTAAGCACTTGTCTGATATTTTTGTGGCAAGGGTTGCCAGGACCCCGAGCCATTCAAGCTAATAAAACTCGACTGCGATTTTGGTCACTCAGCAATGATATCATCAGAAGCTTAGATTGAAAATGTTTGCACAATTTAAATTATGACAGCCTACTGTTAAAAATCGAATGAAGACAATGTGCATGAACTGTGTATGCAGCAAACTCTCCTCTGTGAGAAACTGGGAGGAATATTTAGAGCACAGTTTCTCATCTCTTTGCGCGGCCAGTGTGAACAGCAGAATCAGTAAAATGCTAATCAGTTTGAGGTGGAGGGACTCCACAAATCTCAAACAATTTGCAGGGGAGTGCATGCCTCAGCCCTTTGAGGCCTACATGGCAGATTTAAGGCTCATTTTGACAGCCGAGTGGAGATGTGACATTGGGCTTCAGAGGGGGCCATTTAACAAAGATGGGACTAATTTACAGTATGCCTGTACCAGCACTATCTTAAGATGCTAGCTGGCTTTGCCAGGTGTTTTGTTTTGCTGGTTGTTACTGGAAGGCTAGGCTAGGTGTCTGGAATTACCTGTCGGGTCAACGTTGTTTAGCCGCGCCTCCTCGAATGCCACAGGCACACCTGTGTGGCATCAGGCAATCTGTCCACCTGTGGTGATTGTCAGACTACAGAACCTTTTTAGCCTCTTGAGTCACTATCCGGCTAGTGCCTGCTCAACTCACCATTACCATTTGTCACACAGTCACGTGTTCATAATATTTATTTTACCTTGAAAACAACGGTTCTGGATTACCTATGAGCTCTTACACAACGATAACAATGAGCAATATACTGCACTAGTCATTATCTTCCTAATTAATTTTCACAAGACATGAAATTCTTCCTTCATTTGGACGCAGATACTGCAGACTCAGCATTGCCATTTCACTGCCCTTATTCATTACAGACTATTTCAGCTCACAGCCATAGCCACAGCACACAGTCCAAGGGGAATGGGTCGTCCCACATTGCCTTTCATGTGATAGAAAGCCCACTGTTTTCCAATTTTAACACTGACATTTCCTACATGCCATGTGATTTCACAGGGCAACCCGAGATCTAAAGAACAGATAAGGGGAAACAGACAAACAGGGATAGGAGTGAAAACAAAGCATATAATAGGAAGCTTTATGGGATGAATATGTTAACTGAAGTAAACTGAATCTTTTGTTCAGAAAAAAAATTTGTATACGTTATGTAATTGATCCTTTCTCGGATACAGGGTTTGCTCTCCAGTGTGATATACAAATGGTAGTCGAAAAGTATCTAGTCTATTGGTACATTTTCTCTTTGCCGCAAAAGGACGAAAAGTTTCATGTTCAGACAAAAATGGTTTGCTTTAATTCTAAGAAACAGACAAAAATGGCAAAAATTGTTAAAAACAAGCAGGAGTCCGGATAGCACACCTTTAACAGTATGGCAAACCGAGGTGACAGAACAAGTGATAGAGAGACTGGCAGTGCTGGAGTGAGAAAATGGACTGAAGGCAAGACAGGGATGAAGAATCCCATCGCATTGCTGTCATCCAATAAGTCGGCTTCAGCAGAGTCACATATTCATAAAAACTAACAACAAACAACATAGATCTGACCTAGCGCAGCGGAGAAGTGACATTAATCGGGAATGAAAACTGAGCATCAAAGAGAGAGAGAGAGAGAGAGAGAGAGCACTGCAGCCCCTGGGAATTTAGGTAGTCCATGGTGACATTTCACAACGCTCAAATGGCAAAAACGTCAGCACCACCAGTTGAGTGGACGTTTTCTTGCAATCCAGAGCCATGCCTGTTTACTATGGTAAAGCAAGAAACTCAACACTCAGGAGGTGTGTGCACTGTGTAAGCTGTAAGAACACCAGGGTCACTCTCTCCGGCTGGCCAAAGGGCAACTGTGTTCCTATACACAAGACACTATGATGATGCATGGGCCGTGGTCAGGCAGGCGTGTAATAGGTTCATCCATAATAGCCTCACAGGTGTGTGTGTGTCCATGTAACGCTGGGGCGGTATTAACTCCTTTTTATATTAGACGACAAAGTGCTGATTGCATTCAATAAACCTTTAGGCCTTGTCGCTTAATAATGCTGCGAAAAGACTAAATGAGATCTTATGCGCGTTGGTGTGTCGTTGATTTTTAAAACTGGCCCAATCTGTGTTGGACTGAATCATTTTATTATTATAAAACCGTAATCGACTTGATGAATCTATCTTAGGTACACACAAGCTGCTTTCCCCTGCACAAGCTAGCTTCCCAATCCCAGTAGCGCACATCCAAATGTGCTTATTTTTACGTCTGGCAAATGAGCAATAGGGGGTCGAGGACCCTCCTCAAGGGCACGTTAATAAAAACTCACCGCATTCATTTAGGACATGGCAGAAGTGAACAGGGAAGTCAAGTCAGAGCCAGTAGGGGGGATAGAGTTAGCAAGCTCTGTCACTGAGCTGCACCATTGCTCCACCTAACGCGGGTTAAGATGGATTTGTCTCTATTGACTCTGCTCCTCAGACACTAGCCTCTATTCTGCAGGTTGGTAGACTGTGTTTAGGCTAAACCGAGCTTTATAGGATCAATTGTTCAGTATTGAACTGTCCGTTTGCTCCCGGAGTGGGTGAGCATTCATGTGTTGGAGCAGGTGGCCCGTGAGTGCGCCAAGGAGCAGATGACAGAGTTTTAGTAATGAATAGCCGACACAGACCCCGCAACAACCCCCACCCGACTGCCACTAACTGGGCCTTAAGACTTTACATCACACCACCATCAAAAGTAATGAAGAAACCTTACAAAGCACAATGTACTGCCCTTAATTCGTTTGCCTTCTGTGTTAATATTTTATACTCAACACACGGCGGCCCCTGTTCTGATAACCCGGGAACGACCAGATACAAAGTCGTCCTAATTCTCTGTAGTAAGCAATTGCTCCGTCTTGTATGGCTATAAGTGGGTTATTAATATTTATGTCATTATTAATAGACATTCTGTTTATAAGGCTCAAGTGTCCTACTTAATGAGGGGCGAGAGAGTGATCAGTGCTATGTGTATGTAGGGCAAGTTGACACAACGAAGAGCTGGATGGTAAAAAAAAAGATTGAACCTTGAAAAGTTAATTCAGTGAATCTGACGAAAAATATGAAAACAAAAAAAACTGCCAAGATCTAATTCACTTGTCATTGTGCAGACAACCCATAACGAAATTAATAATGATTTGATGCATCTCAGCATATTCCTTCTGGGAACAACCATCGTGCGCTTTGTTTTTGCAGCAGGAGATTCTCTAAAGTGGTTTTAAACCAGGTACCGGTACAGTACAAATGATTAATGAAGCCGCCCTGCTATAAACTACCTAGCGGATGGCAGAGCTCTGTTGTAATTCAGCAGTGTAATATTTTAGAGGCGCACCAGATGAGAGGAAGTGTCAATCTTCATATCAGGACTCCATCGCAGAAGAGGCAGAGCGGGAAAGAGTTTCTCTTTTTTTGGTGTCTGGCAGAGATATGCTGGAGTGGAGGGCTAAAATCCATTGCCTATCACGAGCTCACTAGCCAATGCAATGCACAGAGATCAAAGAGATATGGAAGGAAGGAAAGAACTCCGTGCGAACCGAGAGAAAAGACAAACACCGTAGAGCCCGGTGCCGTCGCGCCCCTTAGCTCAACGCCAAATGTATGTGATATGTTTCTTTGATGAACATGCACCTGTGTGACGTACAAACAGATGTCTGAGACACACACAGACACACATAGACACGTACAGCTGCTGGGATTTCTCCTTGTGTGTTTGTGTGTATGTCAGAGAAAACGCAGAGAATAAAAGACACTGAGCTAGATAAAGAGAGAGAGAGAAGGAGAGACAAGGAGAGGAGAGACAAAGAGAGAAAGAGAGAGAGAGAAGGAGAGAGAAAGAGAGAAAGAGAGAGAGAGGCGGAGGCAAAGAGAAATACAAATACAGGAAGACAGTCAATAAAGCTCCTTTGAGATAAATACACCCAGGTTTTGACAGGCCCCCTGCCCATGTTATTCAACTTCTCCTTGAGCACATGTGTACAGTCATTATTTTTCCTTATCGCTCCGTTTGCCACAATTTTCAATTATTGGGAGGTGCTGGGGAAGTGGGGCGGGGACTACAATGTGCGTACCAGTGTCTATTACTGAGTATCTGTGTGTGTGTGTGGACGAGGATATCGATATAGGCTTGCTGTCAGCGCAAATGATTCCCTTGAGGATTGCTACCGCATTCAATTGCTTGCTCGCTGTGTGGTTCTCAAAGTGGGGGTCACTAGATGATTCTGAGGGGTCAAGAGACGATTTATCGATTGTTCTTTTGTTACAGTTTCTAATGTGGTTTTGTTATTTAATAAAATGGTAACATGTTTTTTGTTCCCGATGGTGTTCAATGGTTTATACAATTTGCTATTATGCTAAAATGTTGTTGTTATATTATGCTGTTAAAAAAAAGTTGTTTATAGCTTGCAACCCTGATGCACACATATTATGAACAACTTCTTTTGGGGGGGGGGGGTCATGGGTTGCAAAGAGTTAGTATGGGGGAGGGAGGGGTTGGTGTTCAGGGGCACAGGCGGGATTCAAACCATCAGGCATGCAGCGCGTCACACTGCCAGCCCCCGGGGCTCCCTGGGAGGGACACTTGATCTTTTCTGACCTATCGCACAAGTAAATGTTAAACGAGGGGGAGCAGCAGGGGCTTCTCATTGACATTCCTTTGGACTTGACTGAAAATGGGACCAGGGCCTGCGCCCGTGGGTGCTGTCCTATGGACAGAACAGAATGTGCTATTCCAAAATGGCAGGCAGATGTGATGTCATCCCATGACAGACCCGTACACAGCCAGAATGTAACATATGGGCGGGCGGAGGGAGGGGGGGGGGGGGGGCAGAACAACACAAAAGGGATGAATAAAACAAGTTAAGCCAAATTCAACCAGTAAGTGGCGGGGTGTCTGTCGCATTCATGTGGTGTGTTAACGCATTATTATACTGACCAATTAGTCTCTAAAGGTAGCATTGTGGGGGTTTACAGAGTCTCTCACTCACTTGGATTATTTAGCTATCAGGGCGATCTATTGTGTTGATAGTGCTGTAACCGTTTGTATTGTCGGCCTACATACTTGACCAATAGGTCTACTTGCCTGCTACATGTGATGGCAGCTTACATAAATTATTAGCCCACACATGGACTAGGCAACAATTTCCTAATTAGTTTTATAACAAATAAAGCTGATTTTCTACTATATCAAGTATGTTAAATCAGTGGGGAAGGTATATATATGTGATATATGTTGCATACTATACCCACCTATAGTCGATACCACAGTTCCCACAAAATAAAAAGCCCCTGTAAAATCCCATCTTGGCCTCAGAGCGTCGGCTCGGATCCCGGCGGCGATAGCACCTTCGTACTCCCTTAGGAACGAGTTTAGATCCTGCAAGCTGATATTGAAGGTTTCGCTGAAGTTCAAAAGTGTCCTGTTCCAGCGGCCGTGAGCCTGCAGCTCCGAGGGCCTCTCTATGGCAGAGAAGACCGCAGCCCCGCACAGAAGGTAGAGGATGATTAGGAGGGCGAGCAGCAGAAAGCGGCCGTTGTCTTCGTTCAAGTGAAGCGAACGGCAGCTCCGCAGTCGCTGACTCGGCATCATCCAAATTTCAGAACCACTCGCGCGTCGGACAGCGACAAGCTCCACATCGGAGAAGGCATTCACTTCTCTTCAGATTTTTCCTCGGAAGTCACTGTAGCCTACCAAGTGCTCACAATATGTTGTATCGTCTTATATATGCTATATATATATATAACACACATGTGTCTCATATATGTTGTGAAAAACATATATAACATCTATTTACCGCCAAGTTTTGTTATAGGCGTGAAGTAGATATTTTCACGCTGAAAGAGAAGTGGGCAAGCCCCACTTGTGGATATGTAGCTATACACCCCTGTTCCACCAAATTTTACTGGTTTATAGAGTCCGTCGTTAGAAACCGCAAAACACACGTTATTCCTTAAAGATTCACACTCACAGTTAGTAGAATTATGTTAAAGTGGACAGCAGCTTAATCAATTTCTCCTTGTGGAAAGCGGAGCGCGGAAATGCAATCGGTGTCCTTTGGGTCGCTGCACCAAAATGCTGGTTCCCCGTTATCTCCGGGCATCCAGACGTTCCAAATCATGCAAGTTACACTAACACATGTATATCCCTTAAGCGAATCCCGTACCGGTGTGGAGGCTATTGTACTGTCTTCCCGTGTCTGTTGTGGAGAGGAGTAATGCGTAGCTGCAGTCCAGTCCCAGGATGTTGTGGATGAGAACAGACGCTGGCACATCACAGCGGATGCCTGAGATCATTCTTTCAATCCCAAAGACACTCCAGTGTCCCACTACTGTCGATGGACTATATTAAATGAGAGGATGAATGCGTGCAGTCAGTCCAAAACGTGCACCATTACGTTGGTAGACAACATGTTCTTAGTTTTTTACTTTTTTTTCTACGCCGTGATGCTTTGTGTCAGAACCCATGCGGACTCATGGTGCCATTCATTGTGGACCAGTCCCTCCTTCACTATTATGCAAACATGATATTATGCTCGCTGACCTGAGTGACTTCCAAAGTTTTAAAGTCATTGACGCGGAGCAGGAAATACATAATATAAATAAATTATCGCGTTTATTGCGAACAAACCGACTCACTGAGATGCCAAAATAGATCCATAAAACAATCCAGATAATCGACTAGGATAGATTTGATTTATTTATTGTTGATTAACTGTTATTGACACGGAATAGAAGTGTGGGTTATTGCGCTTGTTACAAGCGTGGAAAATGCGCCAATATTAAGGGGGTCTAAAGCAGTAATAGGCCTACGCCCAAACGCTTGAGTCGCGAGGTTATAGGTGTTCGTGTTTCTAAATAGTTTCCATTACGATAAAGCATGGCTGTGTGCTGAGCTGAGAGACTTTTACGAGGAAGGCTACTGCACAAATCATCTAGGTTCGGTGCACGCGTAATGGAGCCTCTAACAAATTCAATGACGACCCAGAGTCACTGATCCATATATCGATCGAAACACCGGATTCTTCAAAAGAAGACATGCTATCCAAATGCACTCACTGAAATTGACCGCCACCACAAACAACCGTAAATTTGACGCATATCCTTTGACCCATCCAGAGAGAATTCGTTTTGCTGAGGAAAATGCATCAAGTATGAGTGTGGATACGCGAAATTGCACCGACTGTGCTTTTAGATTTAGAGGATATGGTAGACTGACTGCTGGGTCCAGTAGCCCTAACAGAAAATGTCTCCATGTGGAGAGGATCTCACTAAGCACTATCCCTCTACTGCAAACTATAGAGTAGAATATTTCCATCACTTTGTTCGCAAACAATCATCAGAATTATGGAATTATCGAATTATGAGAGAATGATGTTTGATTTGTTTTGATTTGTCTGTTTAGACTCAATGGAGGCTGGTGGCTACATTGTGATCTGCATTACTAAGAGAAAGACTGTACTGTAATTACTGTAGAGCACAGTCCTATAATAGATGTAATAAATCTCACAAAGACCGACCTAAAACATAGAGCAAAGACACATTATTAGTTTGACTGCATGTGGTCTAGCCTCATTTCAAATGGTTTCTTAGTTCAAAACCTTGATTAATCAGTACTAAATTAGCATGATTTATATCCGTGATATTACAATATAACAAGTGTATGATCATACATACATTCAAGGCGTGGGGTCTTGTCTCTAGCCACATGAGTAAGCTTTATTCTTTGTCGCATGAATGAAAGATGCTGGTATCACAAAATAGCCAATGACAATGTAATGCATGATGCTGACAATGCACATTCTACTGGAAATACGTAAATAATGATAGAGGGAGTAATTATCAAGCAAACAAGGATTTGCAAGATGAACACAATTCTTACCTGGATAATCCAGTGAAGATTTGCATTTAACTATTTATTTATTTATTTTTAACAGAACTTATCTTAAAGCAAAAAGCACTTATCTTTCATCTATCTATCAATACATGTCTGTTTCACTGTTATTATTAGTTTACTGAGGTAACGGAGTAATACCTCAGCCTACAATCTGTTGTCTTGGTATGACATTCCCTCAACAATGGCAATGCCATTGACCCTGCAATCCATATAGCTGTTTGGTGTAAAATTGCTTTCATTTAAATATACGCAAGTGACGCCAAGAAGATTTTAAGTGGAAAGTGGCTGATTGTAGCTGTTAAGAAACATAAACAACCTCTATATTTCTTGTAACCTGATTGCCAGATGTCGTTTTGTCATGGCTACATGTGGTCAGACCTTTGGCTTTTAATCTCCTGAGGAGAGACACAAGAGGATGCAAACATGGCACAACTTCTTGTCTCTGGAAAATATAGTTTTATGAGCAAGTCCTAATGAGCTGACATGGTTCAGCTGTCCAGCTGTCCAGCTTGCCAACAGCCAACAGCTGGGCAGGGAACGGTGAGCTGGGAAGAAGAGGCTTGTTCTGCTCTCTTAAAAAGTGCATGCTGCCCTCTGTTTCATGATGAGGCAGGCATTTAGGAAAAACATTTCTCAATTTTAGTTTCATAGCTGCAATCCGCCGTTAATCATGAGGTCACACAATGCACACTTTTACGCTTTCCACAGACTGCTAGAGAAACAGTAGGGATGAGTGTGTGGGAAGTGGATGCAAAGGAGTAGTTTGAACTCTGAGAGTGCATGCCCCTGAATTCTGAGTTCCTGGCACTCCCCCTACAGCACTCACAGGCTAACATGGCTCTCTGCCCATCTGCTTACAGTCACATGCACTTTTGTGCACAGCTGTTGCTCTAGACATAAACAGTGAGCTGGGGAGGAATTGTGGGGTCTATGGGCGCTATAGTGCAAACGTAGAGTGTCTTTTAACACAAATGGAGACAATAGGTGTAAACTATCAATAGCAGCTCACATTGACAAGCAAACAAGAGTTAGACTTTTTTTAAAGAAAAGAAGATGGAGCTTGAAAAAATTGCGGATTGCAGATTTAAAATAATTTAAAAAGGTAAACATTCACTGTTGCCAGAAACAGCAGGGTGTCACAGTTAAGTACAATAGTGAACTGTTGACAGTAACTGGTAGTGAAAATCTTCTAGAGAATACACCCACTTAAATGCCAGACCTGTGAGAGAGAGCCATCAGTGCAAATGTTAAAGGTTGAGGGTCAGGGTGCACTAAAATGGTGACCCTATAGATACTGGCAATCCAGAGGGCACGTGGGAAGGGCGTTAACCCTCAGGAGATGGAGGAGAGAAAATGCCTCACAATGCACGTTAGGACGTCCTAGAGAGAGAGAGAGAGAGAGAGAGAGAGAGAGAGAGAGAGAGAGAGAGAGAGAGAGAAATAAACAGGAATGCTGTGAGATAAAGGCGGAGGGGATTTCCTTTCTCCCTGCTGAGTAACAATTGGCCATGCTGACTGAGCACATATGGTGAAATCAGTCATTTTGTCAGGTTAAAAAAAATCCCCACATGAAGCTCTTTTTCTGGGTAAGTGCAGCGTAAAGCGCTTCACAGGTTCTAGCATGTGGGTGCGACAGGTTCGAGTGACAGGTGGTATATGTACAAGATAGCATAGAGACCAGTAAAGAAATATTGATTTAGATCTGCCTCAGCGAGCAGAAACAAGCCCTGTGAAAATGAAAATAAATAGAATCTGAAGACCTCTTGGTGACACTGTCCCTTAAGCCCCGCTGGCTAAAAAGATCAAAACTTGAGCTCCCATTCTAATTATTATATTATGTCTGCATAGCCTGACGAAATCAATTACGTTTTATTTTTCACACTATTATTTTTCTGATAGCTACCTTCCTTTAGTTATTAAAGGGACACTTTGTCCCAAATTGCCCTTGTGTTTGAAACCCTCATTATAAAAAGATTATTGTTTTGGTTTGGGGTTTTAAGGCAAGCTATGAGCAAGAGCTTTGTTTCAAGTGATTGGGGAAGCATTGCAAGTAGAAGACTCTGTGCTGTCCATGGTGCTGAAAGCAGCATCCATAATGTATTAGTTGATTTATATAGAGGTTTAATTTTACTGTGTGTACTATTTTCTGTGAATGGATCGCTCCTTGGAAATGATAAAGAACAATAATAAAGAAAGCATTACTGTATGTAAAACCTTTTGTCCTGCATTTAATTAACTCAAGACTACAGGCTCCTCTCAATAAGAATTTTAAAACAATATACAATTAGGTCATTTAGCCCACTTTGATTTGCAAAGAGTCATTTACTTAAATTAACTTCACAGCAACAGCAGTGTACATGATCCAAAGGGGTATTATTGCACCTCATAATTAATGCAACGTTTTATTTGAATTCAAATTCAAATTCAAATTTATTTGAATAAAAATAATATTCCTTTTGGATCCACTTCGATCCAGGATTTGCCACCAGAGTCCATTTAGTTTTGCAGTTCATTGACAGTTGTGTCATGAGAAAGTCCTAGATGGAATTAAAATCATTTGCATTCTGTTTGGCAATTTGAGTCTCCTTTCAACCAGTAGCATAATGACCAGTTAGCTTGCTAATGTGAACATTGAGTAATTTGAAACTTAAGCGGAAGGATGATCTACTCATTAAAAGTAGAACTAATCATTACTTGGAAAAAATCATTCATATACTACTAAGAAATAACATTTCAGTCATCTCAATAATTGGAGAATCTTATTCCTACCAAGAAAGGCCAATGTGACCTGTCAAACTCGTATTTATGACATTATAAGACCTTTTAAGGCCTAAAATTAAATTGGAAAAATCATTGGATTTTAGACTTTTGAAGGACCCGCAGAAACCCTGTCTGTCTGAGTAAACCCATGGCCACTACATCACTACCCCTCCTATTAAGAGGATATTCTGGCCAAAGGCGTATGTCTCATGAGGCACTATTTAGAATGGACCACTCATAACCTGGCAGCGGTTCAAACCGAAAGCCCCGGAAGGTCACCAGCTAATAGTTTGTTTTAGTCCTTCTGCCTCATTACGCCTCTCCAACACAGACACACTCCCTCACAGCTCCCAAGGGCAGCAGGAACAATGGTGAAACAAAGATATTATCACCTTTTGACGAGCTGCTGTAAATAGTAAAAGAAGAAAGAACTACACTTTTAAGTGTCCCATGAGTATTTATGCTGATGAATTGCTTGGTTTTTCCCCCAGTTTGATAATCAACCAACCCCTTAGAACAGAATGCCAATATGCATGAGGTGTGGCTGGTATTGAATAGTGTGAGTGAAATGCTGATTTTCCTTCAGCATGCACACATTAGTAATAAAGGGCAGTGCTGCAGTATTAGTGATTAGTGATTTCTATTCAATGATAAAGCAATCATTCTATTTTTTCCCCTAAAGTACAGTAGAAACTAAACACTTATTTATTATTATTATTATATTTGATTCAACATCCTTTACACTAGAAAATGTATGTAAACGTCTGTAAAATGTATCTAACATAATGAAACAGGAGACAGTAACCAGAGTGAGTGGCTGCCGTAGTTAATGGGAAATGGCTGATTGGACAGCTTTACTTCCGCCAGTCCTGGGCTTTCCCTTGAAGTAACACATTTCATGGTCTACTGGTTCTGTCATAAACACATTGCTGCTGGATGATACCCTGAAAAACTGAGCAATGAAAGCTGAAATGAAAGATAATTCAAGTTTCCACTACATGGAATCAAATAATTGATCCTGCGGCACAAATGCACTCCTGGTAATGCCCTCAAACAAGTGTGCCATTAAAGCAAAATTATTTTTGACTCAGCTGGATTCAATCAACCTTGTGACCTCCTGTAATATTCTCTTCCTCTATACTGTCTCTCATCTATCTTTGAAATCTATTTCACAACACCTTCTATTTAGATGTTGTTGTAGGGCAGTATGGGTTGGAGATGTTTTTATAGTCGGTTATTTTTAATTGTGTTTGATTGACATTTTATTTTTATTTCACTGAATTGTTGTTTACGATTATATTTCTCTACACACACCTGCTCTTGATGTGCTGTTGGTGTCCCAGTTACAATGTAAACTGTTTTAATTGGGGTTTATTGTAGTTTCATATAATGGGCCAGGGGGTTGTACTTCTCAACGGGTCTAAATTTGGAAACACTAAGACATCAACTGCAACAATGTCTATTTAGAAGTGAGAGTAGCAGCAGCTAATGACAGGATTACTGACTCATCCCGTGCAGTCCGACGGGCTCTGTTCCAGTCAGTGCTCCGCAAAACAAATGGACAATATGGGCACTTTGATAGGACCTAATCCCTTACAGGAAAACCAGAATTTAAACAAAAGCAGATGTGAAATAATGAATAACTACTAAAAGTGAAATAAATATAAAAAACAGGGGAGATAATATTGGCTGTAAACCTTAGCAGGACAATAATGAATCCTTGTTTCTGTTGATAATCTCAACACCTCACAAGCTAGCCTACAGTACAAACAGCAAACAGTACAGCTCAAAGACTATATTGTGTTGGAGGGCACAGGGGGGTAAGGAATTATGCAGCATATAGTGTAGATGCAGCAAACTGTTGACGCAGGACTGGGAGGTGGTGGTACGGCAATGTATATGAAGAGGGCTGCATTCTCTGCGAAAGGAGAGGAGGGCCATTATCAGACTGATTGATGTTGTCGTTAATCTGGAGCGTTAGTACTACCATAACTCTGTCGTATGCTAACACAATGTACAGTCGAAAGTCATTACCCTGTAGAGTGAGGGATAATTTTTATCATTTGTCATTATTCATTATAAATTCATTCATTATTGCCTCTCTGCCAGAGAGAGAAGGAGAGAGAGAGAGAGAGAGAGAGAGAGAGAGAGAGAGAGAGAGAGAGAGAGAGAGAGAGAGAGAGAAGAATAAATGTGGATCTTACCATCTTTTCACCACTCTGTGAAAGATACTCACATCTACTGTCTGACCCACAATGATAAAGAGCTTTGTGGACACCCTGTCTCTTGAGCACTTGGGTGATGTGCAGTGGTTATTTTTTAGGCGGAAATGAAAAACAAACATTTAAACAGAGGACTTGATAGCACAAGCACACGAACCAGAGAGAAACCAATCTTGTAACTGTGCACATGAAATTGCATTTAACATCCAACGTTAGACGACGTTAGACAAGAGCATAAAAATAAACTGTGGCACTTTATTGCACCCATACTGTCTTTGTTCAGAATTACCATTACTTGGAAATCTATATGTTAAAGAGCTAACAGCATGTGGCAGTTTTATTAAGCATTATTTGTAAACAAATATTTAGAAATGGAAACATATGGTTGTAATTTCTTTGAAAAATAATAGATATTGGTTTTAGAAAAGCCTTTGCAGCACTTTTAAATGGAATACAATTAATGAGTCATGTTCTGCAACACCTGCTGTGCATGTCCAGGCACCCCCTTTTAAATCAGGCATTGATGTAAAGCACATCATGACATCAGCACAGAGCCAAACCATGTGTCTTTCTGTCCTGTCTGATGTGCAGAGAGCTTATCATGACGGCACAGACACTGGAGCACACAGTAAAACATGATCCTACATGCAGAGAGGACATGGCCATTTTATGGAGACTCTCAGTCAGGGGGCTTGACATTTAACATATATCACAGAGTGACACATTCTCGTATTTTTTATACGGTTACCTCTATTGTTCTCCAGTGGGTTCTCTCTGTCACAGCAGAGGGGGCAAGAAGTTCGAGTGAGCTAGAGTGAGCTATCAGTACCCACTGTCATCAAACTGCATTTCGTTATTGGTAGAATATTTCTTCGGAGGTGTCTTACTCATTTTCCAGAAGAAGCTTCTTGGCTTGTTGTGAGGCTGGACGTACTTGACTCAGCTCTTTTTAAAGCTGAGTCAAGGCTATTAAGAGGACACTGTGGAGAGTGCTTAAAGCGCTAGCATGACATTTGGGTAGATTAGCCTCTATCGGAGGTGGCAGGTGTCTTGGCTGCTGAACAAAAAGGGGAACCAAACGCAGAAAGAGTAAAGTGTTTCTAATTAGATGTCTATTCATGTCCGTGTGGAGGCTAAATGGAAGTCACTCGATGCGACTCGTACAGATGAGTGGCAAGCTTCCTGTTTCAGTTTGGCAGTAATTATGCACGTTTCTTCCTGTCTGAAAACTGTTAACAAGTTGCTGTTATGTTTACAAATTACTGCTCAACTATTTAAATAACAATTATTTACCCTTGAAGTAACGCATATTGCATGTTACGGTTGTATGCAGAACAATGCTACACACAGTCGATTTGCTGTTTAGTAATTGGGCCTTGTCATCCTGTATTATTACCCTCTCCCTAGTGAAATGTGTAATTGATAATGAGCGTAGATGAGATCAAGTCTGGGGTGAACACGCTGCCTCATATACCCGCATGTCCTCATCAGTTAGTACCCCAGGCTCTGCCGGCACCACAGGCAGATGGAAATTCAACAAACAACAAACATGGAAAGCAATGCAGAAAACACGTGCCATGTCACCTACAACATGTTCATCCATGTGTGCCAACACGCTCCCTCTCAAACTGGGTAACATTGAGGCTCATCACAGCGTAACTGATCCCCATGTGGAACCGTTGCCCACACTCACAAGGATCACAACACGTAATGGATTCAATGCTCTTTCTTCTTTCCCCTTTCATTAGTTCTCAATGTGTCATGCTGTTTGGTGAGAAGACATATTGCCGGATTGGAGTAACTCTCCCCCAGGGACAAAATTAATAATTTGCTGTTTCCTGCAAGCATTACAAGTTATCTTATTTTGCATTCAGAGATGAAATGAAAGGAAGGCAATGAAAAACATGAAACAGGAATTGTCTTAGGGCAGAAGGTATTCAAAGTGTGGGTCGGAACCCCCACAGGGTTATTTCTAGAGATCCCAAGCTGTGAACAACTTCTTCTTTTGGGGGGTTGGGGCTCAGTATACAGTATAAACTGTCAACAATGCAGTGTAATGCAAGAGGTTATCATGGCATCAGCAAATACAGATCACAGTTATGAGGCTCCACTGATCTAGACTATAAACAATGTAGGCATATCATATTTCCTAAACCAAATGTTTAGCATTCACAGTAATGTGCTGCTCTGTTAAGGAGCTCCATAAGTTCCATTAACTTTGTGTACCTCATAATTCATAAGCTCTAGGTATCCTTTTCCTATAGCAGTAGAAAAGGGAATTTAGTATAATGTCAGCCCTTTTCGCTCAGGTGCAGTGGTGGGCACGATCCTACACTTATATGCATGAAGTCACAGAAATAACCTAACATATGAATTGGGAATTTATATGAGTGACATCCTATTAAATTTATATAGCTACACACGGTATACTGCCAGTCCTTTAGCAATATAAATGTAGGCTACATTGCCTTCAATTTTACACTCTGCTTTCCACCATAGACACAGCTAAATTGGATGAAGATGATATTGCTAATATTAAGAGCTACTTGTTTCCAGATGTTTTTTCCCCGTTTCCCCATGTTGTTCCTGTACAGTTCCATTTTGACCTGTGACATATCACCAACCAAAGCTTTTCAATTATCTCAGGTGGGAGTGAGACTTTCAGCATAATGCAGAAAAGTTGAAACAACAAGAAAAAATGTTTTTTTCCTGCTGCTCATTGTACAGCAGCTAGTTCAACACAGCTTGCAGGCTGCGCCCTGTAACTTCTTCAGCACATTATCGCTGACTTTGTTATCTGGCTGGAGCTGGTTGTGCACCTTCATTAAAGGGCTGGCAGCTGGGGCCTGACTGCTGTGCATCCTCCCACGCGCCGTGAGCACCTCATCGACTATCCCAACGTTGGGTAGGTTGTAAAACTGCAGCCAAATGATATCAGAGCCAATGGCAAAACGCAGGAACCCACCCTGGAATTACAGTAAATCTTGGCAACCTGCCTGCAGGCTGGCAGAGCCATGTTGGGCCATGGAGGCCTGCACACCGGATGGGCAGATGATGGCAGCATGGCAACAGGGAAGGGTATAGGGGTTGTTAGGTGTAGCACTCTTCCACCATCCAGCAAGGGTCCCCAAAGCCCCGGAAGCAGGTAGATCTTCTCTTAACGATTAAACACGTACACGTACTAATCACTTTCCCAATGTTACTATTGGATTTAAAAAGAACATAATTTTGAGTTTCCTGAGCTTTTATGACATCCCCCACATGCACAAATTCACACATACATGCACACACACCCACACCATAAAACCTCCCCATATTTCTTTATTTCCTGTATTCTGTCCTCTTGGGCTTTGAACCTTCCCCCTTTCCTCTCATTAATGACACAGACAGACAGGCATGCAGGCACACACACACACATGCATGGACATTAACAGTCAACAAGGCGATGTGTGGACAGTCTGTCATTTCATAAATTGTGATCTGGGGGATTTATTTTACCTCTTAATGGCCTGCAGTGCAAAAAGAGAGGGGAAAATCTATATGTCTGGCTCCTCTTTCCATTGCCTCGTCCACTGGATGTGGTGCCAACTGAGTGGCTTGTGTTCCTCTCTATTCCTCCTATACAGAGCTCCTACAGGGCTCACGCTTTACTCTGCCTCTCTATAGCCACCCACACCTTGGTGGACAGTTGTTGGAACATTGTCAAAAAATCAACGGCGAGCTGGGGAAACATAGTCGTGGAGTGTACCTTAAACATATCTTGCTGGCACCTACCCTGGCATACATTATTTTTCTATTTAAATTAAATTCTATAAAAGATTGCATCGTGACCATATATTCTGAGACCCCAGGGAGCAAAAAAAACATTTAATGAGGTGGCCATGGTCTGGGATGGTGTAACTATAATGCCACCCTGCAGGGAGAGGTCTGCGGCGCAATAAAAGAGGTGGCCTTTGGGACTTCTGTCATGTAAAGGAGCCCCTAGCTCTGTTGGCCTGGATTGATTCCTCTTCTATTTTAGAAATGTACCAGCACTGATTTAATGCCAGTGTTTTTACGCTAGGCTTTAACTCTAACTATACCTCTCTCTATCTCTGTTGCTACCTCTGTCCTCTCTGGTGTCTGTTTCTTCTCTCCACATGTTTCTCATATCACTTTATGACTTTATCCTGTTTTGTGAAAACAGCCTGTCTGGGTTAACAGGCAGCCCATATCAAGCATGAGGTCTGTGGCTATGCCAACAGGGAATAACTGCCCTGATAGAGCTAAAAGAGCTGTCTAATGGGTTAAAAAGTGTATTATTGACTTGTTCTTGTTATTACCCATTTCTTGTGTACTTCCAAGAACATTCAAGGACACAGCTGTCTCGTCTCACAGACAGCTGTTTCGACAATGGAAAGCAAGTATATTTCTGTATTCCTTACTGAAGCAAAATGGGACTAGATTCTGCATGTTGATCTCTTATTGGCTCGAGGCTTGTAGAAATTGTAAAAGGTCACATTAAATATGCAACAGAGCAAAAATTTGAATAAATATATACAAATATAAAGTTTTTTTTATGTTAAATGTCTCAAACATATTTAGAACTCAGCAGTTCTTTTCCCCTGTTTATTGATCTTGCCTAGAAAACACAGAATCCTTAAGATCTCCTTCCCCTTAATGTCCAGGATCGTTTACTCTTTCTCCGTGCATTGTCCCCCCAGTAAAAATATGAAAGAAGTGTTGGGGGCCACTCAGTGATTTCAGGGTGTACTGTATGTATTGAACCGCTCCACAGTGAGCCGTATTCCCCGGACTAGAGTCTTGGCTCGGACTGTTTTGGATATTTTAATGTGCCTGTGTGCAGATTTTAACTTTGGAGCCTAAGGTTTTTGTTTTCCAGAATTATGAAGAGGCCTTAACAACAACTCATTCTCTAATAGATCAATGTTTTAATCGGTTGTGGCCAAAATGTGTTCTTGTTTATGTCTGCTTCTATAAGATGAATGCTTACAGGATTTACTGACTGTTGCCTGATTTTTGGATTATCTTTCACACTGTGTTTGCCTTTGTTCTGACCTGCTTCTGGGCTTGTACCTGATTTTGGATTGCTCCTTTAGAATAAAGCTCTACTTCTGACTGTGATCTACTCATTGTTACAGTACTCTGTATGGAGGTGACCTAACACATTGTGGGGATTAGCCTGGTTTATGGCTTGCTGCCAGTTTTTCAAATTCACATGAGCACCGGAGAGCAAGTATTCAAGGCAATCGGTAGTTAAAGGGGTTCAATGGTTGGCTGTGATTTATTGAAGGATGGGGAAGATATTTAGCATGGATACTAACCACACGTGGTACCTCCTACTGTGTTTCAAGTAGCTAGACATCTGACTAAAGTGCTATCTGAGCAGGTAATTTCTCTAACAATCCAGTTTGAGTCCACTAGAACATTATTCTTATATGTGACAAAAACTACTCTACAAGTGGAAGCAAAAGAGAGTTTGCAGTATAAATTGTTCATATTGGTCTACTAATGGGCATAAGAGGTATAATAATTATGGTAATTGGACTACCGGCTGTAGTCATTGTTCTACTGTGACTGATCATTTGTCACTGTATTGCTGATGAATGCTCGCAGCACTGTTTAATGTGTCTGCCAGCACGAGAGAAAGCCCATTCATTTGTCATACTCCCGACTGCTCCCTGAGTCTGAATGTTCATGGATGGCCCTCACATCAAAACATCCTTTAGAAAGAACAATGATGACAAACCTGATGACATATCATAAAATAATATTTGATACATTTCTTCTTTGACAAGATTTGTTTCTTTGGAGAATGTTGTTGCCATGAGGTCTCTTATGTGACGCCCCCACACTCATAATTTCAGCCCAAGTTAAAGGTGCTGTAGGTAGGATTTAAGAACCATAAATTGAGTGTACTTTCTTAGAAATGCCATAGACATCTGTCAGCAATCAGTGAGTGAAATTGATAGTGAATTCTATCAATTCTGGTTGATAGCCCCTGCTAAGTTGTCCCTGATTGGTCCAGCGAATCTACTTGCCTTTCAATCACATAAATACGCGCATACAGCTACAACAGGTTTGCCAAGGTTTGTCAATTTGCAAAAGCAGACCAATAGGCTCCAGAGGGAGGGAGCAGAGGAGGAGGGGGTGGGTTTTTGGGTTGTTGATTTATAATATTGTACTCTCTTTTGTTCTATTTTTAGCTAGCTCTCGTTGCAACTCTCAAATCCTACCTACAGCTTTCGTGTTAATAGTTTGAAATTAAGCAATAGGAATTGCACTGTATTGATCTGCTTAATTCTAAAATCTATTCCTAGCAACATATATTAATTCCCTTCTGATTAAGGAGCATTGAAGTTTCCTGCATACAGGAGCGACTTCCCACAAATACATGCGCACGTGTGGCGATGCATATTCATGGCCGCACATAATCACACACCGCCTAATCCTACTATTCAGTTTCAGTTAAGGTGGATTTATGAAACCCACCGTGGAGCGAAAGGGCTCAAGATCTCAAGGAGGGTCGGGGAGGCTGTGTGGGTTAGAATCACAGGATCTCGATGACTTACAAAAAACCTAGACTTGTTGTTTACAACCTTTTCCTTCATAAATTTAAAACACCTCAACACACATCAACAGTACACAAGATCAGGTAATACTGGCCCATTTTGTGAATTCACAGTGAAAATTGCTATGTGAATGTTTGTTTTATAATTGATATTTTTAGGTTGATTTGTTTGGAAAATACGTTTTCTTCTTAGGATTCTGTAGGAATTCCCCCATAACATTCAATACAATCAATTGCTTGTGTAACACACTCTATTACATTGACCAGATCAGTCACTAATGTAGAGTGACTGATCTGGAATAATTAGGCAGTGCCTCGGGCCTCTATTGTGGGCATTATTAGTGGCTGAAGGGGACCTGTCAATCATGAGGAATAATAAGGTTTCTTAAAGCACTGCCCATGAAGGGAACAGATCAATAGACAGATAAGGCTCCTCTGCTAACGGAATCAGGCCCTGTGCCTGCTGCTCATCCCTTTCCCAATCACCCTCTTCAACTAAGCGAGCCCACTCTCACACTGCAAGCCCACTCCCACACTGCAGGGTGCTGTTTTTAATCAAGGAGACCATCTCTCGGGGTGTAAAATTACCTATAATTACACCTTCAGTCTTAAGATCATTACTGGCAATATAGCAAAACATGAAAAACATATTTATGTTCTTTCTAAAAGAACCTGCTGTGACTTGCATCACATAATTCAAGTACAGTAGATATGCCTGAATGTTAATGACTTTATTTAGCGATAAGTAAATCAGTTTTCTGAAATTGGTCCTGGCTGCCTACACTGCAGTTCCTGTCTGATGTAAGCTGTGTAAGAAGCTACATGCAGGCCAGTTGCTGTTACTGCCCTTTCATTCTCACCAGGAATATCATGAATTATTCAAGAGCTCAGTCTCTGTGTGTATACACATTGGCATCTCATTTGCAAAACGTGTCAAACTTCATACAACGGATTATTCAGTCAATTCATTTGTTAATTAATCCAACAATAAATCAAGCAAGGAAGAAAACTTTTTATACTTTAGTTTTGCAATTCTGAATTGCTTCCCAATAACATTCAATAAAATCAAACAGATTAGTCTGTGCAAGAGAGAGAGAGAGAGAGAGAGAGGGAGAGAGAGGGAGGGAGGGAGAGAGAGGGGGGAGAGAGAGAGAGAGATTTCAAATAAATAACTAAACTTGGGTCACCTGACAGTGTGAGAAACGTCCGCCTCAGCAGGAACAGACTTTAAAGGTGAGATATGTGTCATCATATCTGGATTACACCATGCAATTTCCACAGGTGGCTTAGCAGAGTTCAAGTGGGGATATCTCCTTTAATTGGTGAGGGGAGAGGAGACTGTGAGGCTTTCGGAGACAGAGGGGAGAAAAGAGCCGTGGTGCACAGTCCTAAACCTCTGTTGCTTTCTGGGGACACTCGCATTCTAAAACACATGGGGTTCTGTAGCTTTGAGACACGCACTCCTCCAAAGCATTCGAGGGACATCTGTGTCGAGGTTTGACATGACCTGATGGTTTGAATGTGGACAGTGTTTTATGGGGCTCATTATAACCCTGTCACTCAAGATAAAATGCCAAGCACAGACAACTCAATGGTCTAGTTCTTGTAACACAGTCTTTAAACTCACTCTCTATAGAGATCAAAATAAACGGTCAGCAACAGAGATGGCTAAAATTCAATACCTTTACACAAGCTCTACTAGCCCAGGCGGATACAAGAGAGGCTTTGAGGCCAGGCCTTCTAGGCTATTCAAAAACTAAATATAATCCATACTATCCATAACTGCAGCACCTACGGGAAATCAGTATTTGGTTTGCTATTTTTACCACAAGAGACTATATCCAGACAAAGAATGGCAAGGAACTGACATTGACATTGTAATCAGTGACATTTGGAGCATGTCCCCAATTGGATGTTTTACCATAACCTAAGGCATGCAGATTCCAGTAAAAAAAAAATGTTTTATTCCTTTTTCAAATGAACCCAATGTTTTACAAGATAACATTTGACATCATACGGTATGTTACTCTGCAAACCTTAGCCAGCAATCTAAACAATGAATTTCTATCAAACCAATCCAGTGTGAGACTAGCTCTTCACTAGAATACCATTTAATAATGAAACATTTTCAACAGTTCATTGTTCTATTTCAACAATAACAAAACCTTTACGGCTTATCATACTATTTTTGAGAGCCAGCAGTTTACAGTCAGCAATGTACTTATACTTTCTTACCATACTTTCCCTGCATGTGTATAGCAAATGATGCATGAAGTATGAACATGGCAAACCTGGTCCCTGGCATGTTGAACATTTGAATGCAACAATGGTCACTGGTGCTGCATATTTTGAAAAACACTGCTGTCTATTTCAAACAGTCCAATTCAAAGAAATAATTCATGTATGCACTTACCTTTTTAATTATTTAGGCCTTTTAGGATTTAGATTGTTTTATTTCCCTTATTTGTAATGCAACGTTATTTTACAAAATGCAATTTACTATTTCATATTTATGAAAAAGTTAAAAAAATAACTCTTAAGCATGGCATTTTAATGGATAAAAAACAGAGAAAACCAAAGATTCAGTGACAGCAAGTCACACAGTATGGCCATCACAGCCCAGGGTGTTCTGCATGGGGGCAGCTCTGTAGGAGAAACTCAGCCAAACAGCCCTCTGCACCACAATGAATGCTGCACCGCCCTTATGACCTGTCGACAACTAAATCATTTTGACATTTGTAACGACATTCTCCATTTAAGATAATAAGGAAATTATTCTCGAATGTCAGTCGTAAATTATTCGATTAAAGATAGTTATTTTTGGTTTAGTAATCACAGGGTAACAGGGCCTATACTAAACAATATACAAGTGTACATACTATACAGAATACATTTTGTAGACCTACTTTCCTGGGTTGTATGCACAGATGTATCATTAAAAAGACTATGAATGATACCTAATCATTCATCAAGTGTTAAAAATACGTAAACACAGATGCGTAATAATATAATATTAATAATTATATTTTAATATTAATAACAATAATTTTGCTATGAATAATAATAACAACACAAAAAGACTGGCAGAATCAAAAAGGAATCCAACGCTGCACATGGTCATAGAGCATAGTCATAAAGCAGCGGGATCAGACTGAGGCCGGTGATGACATAACAGACTAATATGACTAAATAATGTACAGTTTACAATATTCTACTGCACTCTACTGGTGCATTACTTTTCTACAGTTTATGGCGGTGAATCCCAACCACTTAATATGGTGGCGCTCCTATGTAATACAACCCCCACACCAACATTTAGCAAATACAAAACGTGCTCAGACTAACGTTATATCAGAGAAGAAATTGCAAGAAAGTAAATGCATACTAACGTTAAACGTTGGCAAAGTAGTTTACTTTTTCGTGGGGGTGTTACACCTGATTCACCAAACCATTACTGACATACATACATGTATGTTATGTGATGTCACCCGCCTTTCACAATATAAAATATAAAACGTCTCGGCTTTACCCATCCCACTTCACTATTCTTTCCTCCACCAAAGACGTGTCATGTGGTATGGGGTGAAACCACTGGGGTAACAGAAACCATAGAAGAAATATTTTCAGACACACGTGACGTCCTTTTTTAGTTTTGTCGTTTGTGATTGGTTGAGGTGTGTTGCACCGCCCATGCGAGCCATGCTGGTCTTTCCCGCGAACTGGGTCACATCCTCAAGCAGGCGGGTAACCTAGCTGCTAGCAGATCCCCGTACTTACTTACGCATTACTGGCAATAACAACGCAAACATCATTTTGTAATTGTAATAAACGGTGACAAATGGCCAAGCAAAGCTCAATTTTCAATTTCTTTACCAAGTCTCCACCGCCGGTTTCTAAGGCTAAGCTCAGTCCGTCTCCCACTGAAGCCGACGTGCCTTCGTCTGTGCAGAAGTCCAACTCTTCTCCCAAAGAGCAAGCTAAGGTTGCGCCACAGAAACAATCCAACAAAAACACCAACTCAAAACCAAAGAGTACCTCAAAGACGGTGGGCATCAACAAACTCTTTAGCGACAAGGCGTCCACAACCAAGGAACCGTAAGTGTACATATGCTGCAGTATAATTCCTGGCGTTGTTATTCCTTCTTTCCCCTGCCCCATCCATGTGCCCCATATCCTAAAAATCTAAGACAGTAGTATAACTGCAAAGGTGTGTTGTCTTTTTGTAGAAAATGCAGTAGTGCAAAATTCTATGGAAATACATCGTTGATTTAATACGCAATCGACAATCTTAGCAGCATGACTTCGGTCGACAAAAGTTATTTTTCAAAACAGGCCGTAATGGTTCCAATAGGTACGGGAAGTCTGCTGAGTTGTCTTTATATGCCAACAGGTTGTTATGTTGTAGCTGTAATATCTCTGTACTTACTGGTTTACATAGGATGATGCTGGATATTCAAATGTCACAGTTTTCTCTTCTCTGCTGTAAATATTGGCAATATAACAACCTTTTTCCACCCTCAGGCCCCAATGCTCTTTCAGTGCCGGGGCCCTGGTGTGGGCAAAATTGGAGGGCCATCCTTGGTGGCCATGCATGGTGGTACCCCAGCCTCTGACTGGCCAGCAGATGAGGGGTCGAGGACGGCACCAGCGCCTTCATGTCCATTTTTTTGATGAACCTCCTACTAGGGGCTGGGTCAGCACCAAATATATAAGAGAGTACCAAGGTAGAGTCTTATTGTTACAGTTTTGAATATTGAATCTTAGCGAAATTGCTGTGGGAATTATGTTGACATCTTACTGTGAATGTTTTGTGTTGGACTGTAAGAGCCAAGACTGTTTACTTTTTGTTTTTGCTGTTTCCTCTAATGGCTTGGCAGGCTCTGACAGCAGCGATGCTAAAACTGGAGGGTTGTTCTTCAGTGGCAAGCCTGTAATTCGCCAAGCAATGGAGCTTGCTGACGGCGTCATGTTTCACAGTCCTGAGAGAAGACTGAAGATACCTGTCTGCATGGATGCATCTGATGAGGAAGAGGAGGATGAGGAAGCTATGGAGGTGATATTGCATGTTTTAAATTTTTGTAATGACAACATTATTATTAAAACATCTTAATGTTTATAACTATTATAATTATTAGTATTAATATTCAGTAGTATTTGTGTCAATGTTCTATCTATCTTTTAATTGTGCTCTCAGGTTGACAAGTCAACACTGAGTGATACAGAGGTCAGTGATGATGAACACCAGGAAGATGTAGTGAAATCCTTTAAACCCAGTCGCCGTTCAACTCGTGCCACTGTGGAACAGGGAAATAAGCCCAAGCGGCGTCGCATTGTTGTTGCCTCAGACAGCGAGGGGTCAGATGATGAATTTAAACCAGAACATGCTGCAGCTAGCAGTGAGGACGAGGAGGAGGAAGAGGCGGTGAACAGTGAAGAAGAGGAGGAGAAAGAGGAGAGTAAAGAAGAGTCTGAAGTAGACAGCCCGGTTAAGCCTGCAAAACGCAAACGTCCCACAGAGAGGTTCACTAAATCTAAAGCAAAGCCCAGCCCTCCTCCCACTGCTACCCCTAAACAAGCCCCGCCTGCCATTGCATCTGACACTAAGTCCCGGCTGTCAGCCTTCTCTGCCCCTGACAGCTTTGAGAGCCAGATGAATGGCCCAGGAGGCAGTGGAGGTGCCACTGTTTGGGACCACGAGAAGCTAGAGTGGTTGCAGGATGGCCGGAGGAAAGACAGCCTGCGGCGGCGACAGGCGGATGATGACTATGACCCTACCACCCTCTACGTACCAGAGGACTTCCTGAATAGAACTACTCCCGGCATGCGGCGCTGGTGGCAGTTGAAATCTGAGATGTTTGATACTGTGCTCTTCTACAAGGTGGGTAAGTTCTATGAGCTCTACCACATGGATGCTGTCATTGGAGTCAACGAGCTGAGCCTCACCTTCATGAAGGGGACCTGGGCCCACTCGGGCTTCCCTGAGATCGGCTTTGGCCGTTTCTCAGATGTGTTGGTTCAGAAAGGCTACAAGGTGGCTCGCGTGGAGCAAACGGAGACCCCGGAGATGATGGAGGCCCGCTGCAAGACCATGTTTAAGCCAACTAAGTTTGACCGCGTGGTGAAGAGAGAGGTGTGTAGGATAATAACCCGCGGCACCCAGACCTACAGCGTGTTGGATGGCGCCCCTTCAGAGAGCCAGAGCAAGTACCTGCTGAGTCTGAAGGAGAAGGCGGAAGAGGAGAGCTCAGGTCGTTGCCGCACGTACGGCGTCAGCTTTGTTGATACGTCTGTGGGTTATTTCCATGTCGGACAGTTCCAGGATGACCGCCATTGCTCCCGACTGCGCACCCTGGTGGCACACTTTGTCCCTGCTCAGGTGGTCTTTGAAAGAGGGAACCCGTCCGTTGAAACCCGCAAGATACTAAAGGCATCGCTGTCCTCCGCTATGCAGGAAGGGCTCAATGCAGGCTCTCAGTTTTGGGATGCACAGAAAACCCTCAAGGCCCTGGCAGAGGAGGACTATTTCAAAGAGAGCATTGGCAAAGACCAGGGAACGGAGAGCAGTCTTCTTCCCACAGTCCTGAAAAACATGACTTCTGAGAGTGATTCCTTGTGCCTTACCCCCAGAGAGGGCTATGAATTAGCCCTCTCTGCCCTGGGTGGATGCATTTTCTACCTGAAGAAATGTCTAGTGGACCAGGAGCTACTATCTATGGCCAACTTTGAGGAATATGTCCCCGTTGATGTCGAGATGGAAAAGTCAACTGGCCCCGCAAGCTACTTTGCCAAGACCCGTCAGCGAATGGTCTTGGATGGAGTGACCCTGGCCAACCTAGAAATTCTTCAAAATGGTTCAGGAGGGACAGAGGGGACACTGTTGGAGCGTCTGGACACCTGCTCTACCCCGTTTGGCAAAAGGCTGCTCAAGCAGTGGCTCTGTGCGCCACTCTGTAACCCCGGGTCTATTGGGGACCGACTGGATGCTTTGGAAGACCTGATGGGCACTCAGGCCCAAGCTACTGAGGCTTCAGACCTTTTGAAGAAGCTCCCAGATCTCGAGCGTCTCCTCAGTAAGATTCACAGCATTGGAATGCCGCTGAAGGGGCAGGACCACCCTGACAGCAGAGCGGTTCTCTATGAGGAGGTCACCTACAGTAAGCGCAAGATTGCAGACTTCCTGTCAGCGCTGGAGGGGTTCAAAACTATGCAAGAGATTATTTCTATTCTTTCTCCGGTCTCGGGTGGATTTCATTCCACCTTGCTCGGCCAAGTGGTCAATCTGAAAAACAATAGGAAAGACGGCCTTTTCCCCGACCTCTCTGCGGAGCTCAGGCGTTGGGAAATGGCCTTCGACCACCAGAAAGCCCGCACCACTGGCGTTATATCCCCCAAGGCTGGTTTTGACCCGGAATACGATCAGGCTCTAACTGAAATCAAAAACTGTGAACGAGATCTACAGGAGTACCTAGACAGACAGAAGAAAAGACTGGGCTGTAAGAACATGTCCTACTGGGGCACCGGGCGAAACCGCTACCAGATGGAAGTGCCAGAGAGCGTCTCAGAGAGAAACATTCCTGAGGAGTATGAGGTGAAGTCCACAAAGAAAGGCTGGAAGCGCTACATGACCAAGGAAATTGAACGGTTGTTCTCTGAGCTTCAAAGTTTCGAGGAGAAGCGAGATGGTGCCCTGAAAGACTGCATGAGGAGACTCTTCTACAACTTTGACAAGTACTACAGAGACTGGCAGACTGGCGTAGAGTGCATGGCTGTTCTAGGTAAACCAAAACCTTTTTAAATTTCATACTTTCATAACGACATTTTTGCAGAATGTGGGTTGCAGATGTTTTCTGCTCCAAATAGATTTCCTGTCACTTAAATGATGCATACTAAAGGGAAACAACAAAAAACTTGCATAAACTAAAAGTGCTATTGACAAATAATAAAAAGTACCTTAACCCTCTGTGTTACCTTTCAGTCAGTAACTAGATGCATTTCTCTGAAAATGAATGCCCCATCAGACCCTCTGTTTCAGTTTGTTAGATTGTTTTCCACTCTAACAAATGTGTAGCAATGGATCCCGTTGCCAACCGAGGGAGAGAGAGATAATTGCATTGTAAATTATTGATCTGTATTGAAGCTGCATAATGCCTTTTTCTACCACCATTCTTCAGCAAGGACCTAGAGAACTTTACTACTAAAACATGAAGGAACTACCCACCCACACAAACTCTTCTTTAAAATGTTTATAGTGACAGGATTGATGTAATTTGTGTGGATGATTATTATTTTAATTTTTATCATCATTACTACATTAGAAAGATTAATTGTTGGACCTCGGTACATCTTAAATGCCCTTTGTTTACATACACTTGTGGCTTCCTTGTTTTTAGATGTACTGCTGAGCCTGTCACGCTACAGCCAAGGAGGAGATGGCCCCATGACCAGGCCTCAGGTGCTCCTCCCTGGGAGCGATGACCAATCGGCACCCTTCCTGGACCTCTGTGGATCCCGCCACCCTTGTGTGACCAAGACTTTCTTTGGAGATGATTTCATCCCTAATGACATTTCCATTGGCTGTCCTAGTAGCAGCGACGAGGCTGGGGAAAACGCGCACGCCCCATGTGTTCTTGTCACAGGGCCCAACATGGGTGGAAAGTCCACCCTCATGAGACAGGTGGGTAGTTTGTACGTGAATACCAGCTGTTTTGAAATCATATTTGTATTTAATAATAATAGAATTTTATCTATGAAATCTGCATTAATTTGCAACTGGAGTTTATGGTTGTATATAGGCCTATACTTTTTTTGTTTTATCCTGGCCAATATTTAATATTTAGCTATGAGCAACTTATTTTTGGTCAAAAAAATTGAGAACCACTGGAGTAACGCAAAGAAAAGATCATCTTTCATGTTCAACTCAATGTCAGCTATACAGAGCTTTTCTAAACCGCCCTCGTTTTTTGTCTCTTTTGTTGCTCTTGCAGTGCGGCCTGGTGGTTATTCTTGCCCAGCTGGGCTGCTATGTTCCTGCTGAGAGCTTCCGCTTCACTCCAGTGGACAGGGTCTTCACTCGGCTAGGAGCCTCAGATCGCATTATGGCCGGTAATAAATACTTATACAAGTAGATGGCTTCATCTACTACGTTGTGGGGTTCTTCGGTATGACCCCTCGGGGTGGGTGATGACAATATTATATGGTGACATTTTTAACATTTCACAGAAATATTGTAACATTGCTATATAAAATAAATATGTATGTTTTACTTCCAAAAAATTCAAATGTAATACACATTTTCTTTGTAATCTATAATTTAGGATGGTGTTTTATAGTTACTAACAAGGGTTTTCTTTCCCACAATACGTACGATATCTATTGCCAATTGTGAAAATGGTTATGTGGCCAATTTGCAATAGATATTGTACGTATTGTGGGATATGATAATTTGCCAACATTTCCCTCTTATACTTTACCTTACTGAATGTGTGTTCTTCAGGGGAGAGTACCTTCTTTGTGGAGCTAAGTGAAACTGCAAGCATCCTTCACCATGGGACCAAACACTCGCTCGTGCTCCTGGATGAACTGGGTAAATATTTGTTGCATTGAGAAATCGATAGGAGTTTACACCTACAATGAACATAATGTGCTAAGTCTAATTATACTGTTATGTCTCAGGTGTTGCATGACTATAACTTCTCTTTCCAGGTAGGGGCACTGCCACATACGACGGCACAGCCATTGCCAGTGCGGTTGTGAAGGAGCTTGCTGAAAAGATTGGCTGTCGCACCCTCTTCTCAACCCACTACCATTCCCTGGTGGAGGACTATGCTAACAACCCTGCAGTGAGACTTGGACACATGGTAAGACCCTCCACACAACACATAGACAATATACTGCCCTCTAGGCACTTTATTATTCTCAAAAAGTAAAAAAAGTATTACCATATTTTACTACCATTTATAGCAGTGGTTCTTAACCTTGTTGGATGTACTGAACCCCACCAGTTTCATATGCGCATTCACCGAACCCACGAAGGGGGGCGTGTCATCACGAATCATATGAGTCGGGTGTGTCTTATCCTCCGCCGAACCCCTAAGACTGACCCACCGAACCCCTGGGGTTCGATCGAACCCAGGTTAAGAACCACTGATTTATAGTCTAAAGCATTCATAGATTAATATTAATCAAAGAAATAATCTACAGATTGATTATAAAAATAATCATTAGTTACATTGTGTCCTTTCATTTTGGAGAAATTAAACGTGGAAACTAAATATTTAGAGATAGATATCATTTATTTGAAAATAAACTTGGTGGTGGAGTTTTGAACCTCACTATACCTATAAAACTGATGTGATACTCGAGTTAGGAGAACTTTCTAGTCCTATTGTATTTAGATTGTCCTAACCTGTGATGTTGGTGTCCCTCAGGCCTGCATGGTGGAGAATGAATGTGAGGATCCAAGCCAGGAGACTATTACCTTTCTGTACAAGTTCATTGCTGGGGCTTGTCCAAAGAGCTATGGCTTTAACGCAGCTCGTCTTGCCGACCTCCCTGAGGAGGTCATCCAGGCAGGACACAAGAAGGCCAGAGAGTTTGAGAAGAGCACCATCAGCCTCAGAGTTTTCAAGTAAGCATTATATCATCTTGTATTATTAAAAGTGGTAGCGGTACAGTATAAGATCTAGTGTCTTCACGCAATTTTAAAGCTGTATTGTAAAACCTTCTGTTTTAGTCAGGTTATTTCCATCATTAACTGGTTATTGGTTTTCCACCAATAGAAACTTGACATGTTTATAACTGTTTATTAATCAGGTAATATAAAATAGCCAAGCATTAGTAGTTGTGATTTAACTGTATAACCTTAATCGTATTTTTGTTTCCATTTCAAATCGCTGGCATCTATTCCCAATTTCCATCGTTCCATTATTAGAAAGTTCCCCCTGGTGAATGCTCTATTTTCTGACATAATCTAAAATTTAAATATTTTAAATCACCACTTCCATCTCACATTGACATCTTGGTGAAATGCTCAGTACGTCACTGTTTGTTCCCCTTGAAAAGAGCGGTCCATCAAGGAATTAACATTAACATTGTGAAGCGTGCTACTCTGTTGAGTGTTTTTAAATGTGAATCAAAGGCACACATTTGGACAAAATCTATGTGCACACGAATGTGAACACATTTGCATGTACACATCCAATGCACCCAGCTTTGGGCTTGTGGAGACGTGCATAAGGTCAGCCTGCCCCCTATGGCCAATATTGCGCAACACCACTTGTCATTTTCAAAAGTAATGATTTCCAGGTTGAGGTCCCACTAGTTAGTACTGGATGTGATTTTTGATTTGTTTTTGATCGTCTATTTGCCCTTTCACAGGAAACTCTGCCAATATGCAGAAGACCCCACACTGGACAACACACACTTTGTTTCTCTGGTTGATATGATCTCCAACGTCTAAATACAATTTGTTCTTGTTTGTATTGGTAGTTAATCTCTTATTTAGCACAAATAAATCACTACTGTAATGATCTAATAAAGTTTATTTTTTAAAAATGACAATTTTTCATCTAGGAAATTAAACCCTTTTAATTCAGACTAGCGCCTACATAATGGTTATTGAATACTTCACAATATATTAAGTCTAGATGTTATGATACATGCATACAATTCAGGCTGTATGAGAACCCACAGTCACCAATACACATGGATGAGGGAGGGGAAAAGCAATGAAACCATATAGAGCTGTATAGATACTTGTCACAGCTTCAGTAGAGTAAAAGCTCTGAAATTCTCCAGCAACGTTGCGAAACATATTCACATAATCTGAAATGTGAATATCTGAGGCAGTAGTGCTTTAACAAGACTTGTTAATCCCATTTGTATTACAGGTGATCAGACAGTGATAGTGGCCTTCTCTCCAAACAAACTGTAAGGTTTCAATAATCGTATGAAAATTATTTCTTAAATCAAGCATTTATGGTCAGTCCACTCATCGTGGACGATATGTAACCAGAGAACCTACTTCTGGGAAGGAAGACTTTAAGATTACATAGATGCATAACATCACTACATATTTCCATAACATGTATACCATACTTTTATGAACATCTACATTCTGTTCTAATTTCCCAATGTCAAGTCTTATGAAAGCACGTATGTGTGTGTTTTTCTGAACTGCAAATGTAAATAAGCCAACATTGCTGGAGAAAATGTTTTAGTGTTTTTTTTTTCTGTTCTCTTTCACAGAAAGAAATTAGATACTTCAACATGAGTACATTTACAGCAATTCTAGGGTGTAATGACAAAAAAAACACATTTACACATTTAATAAAATAAGAGACATTCAAGTACAGTAAGATCTTTGCATGAAAATACAAAACTACACAAAAAGCATTAAAATCAAATCAACAGTTCTTTAAAAAAAAAAAAAAAGAAGAAGCTGAAGTGCTGGGTCATTTTCCCGTACACGGAATACGAGAACACAAGCGCAACGGTAGCCCGGTGATGAAAGCATTCCTGTCCCGGGGCCTCTTGCTTTCGTATGAAAGTCACACGTTACGGGGGCGCCTGTCCAAAACGGGTCTGTACATGACTGCTGTATTCCACTTGTCCAAGGCAGATGAGCCCAGTGGCCCGTGTCCAACTCTACAGCTGCCCCACTCAATCCAACAAACCCTGAGTCATCTATTCTCTGCCCCATTGTGTCATCAACTTTATCAATAAAATTGCAGGGGAAAAAAAGGAAAAGAGAACCTTTTTCTTTAAATGTCTCATCCTATTTCTGTCCAAGTCTTTATTTTATTATTTTAAGTCATCAGAATTTGTGTAAAGTTTGGATTTCTTCGTGCCCACGAAATACTTTGATAAACAAAGTGTCTCTCCATCACTGTTGAAGGCTAGAGGACCCCTGGGGCTCCAGCTCAGTTGTGCTGCAGCGTGTTGGACTCTATAGGAGGAGCAGAGTCGTACAGCGTGTCTGTGTCGTGGGTGGGCTCTCCAGCTAACGTGCAAGGGTTTGACAGGGTCCCAGCGCCACAGTCACAGAAAAACCTGCAGGGGAGAGAAAATAACCCTTCAAATTTAAAGTAAGGGCTAAGCAAATGAGAACCGTAAGGGATCCATTTCTTCTTTGGATCTATACAGCAGGACCTCTGCCGTGCACAGGTCCTGGTTGATACATTGAGTAATAGTTTGATTGACTGACCTATCGTGTCTGATGAACTCCACGTCGTGTCCTTGGTGACACTTCTTGATGCAGTTCACACAGATGGCATTGCGGTCTGTTGTGTTACAGGTGTGACACCTACAGGAACCGATACAGGTCATAATCATTCAATAGTGAAGGACACACTGATAACCCATCTCTACTGAAGGGGACCAGGGAGATGTTTACCTGTAAAAATCGTGCATTGGGTAGCTGGTGTAACTTGAAATCTTGTACAGGCACTGACCTCTGCTCACAGCCTTTTCAATGGCATCTTGATTGTTCATTATTTTGTTATCTGGAGGGAGAAAGACAAGATGACTTCTCAAGGCTAGCCGGACTACATGCATTTTGAATTTGGAATGAGATTCTGGGTGAGTCAAACAAGTTTGTTATCTATTTGTGCAGAAATTACCTTTCATTGTAACATTGACACCAGAAGCAAGAAACAAGCCCCCGAAGCGGTTGTTGAAAATCTGATTGCCCTCCAGGGTTGCCGTGGCGTGATTCGTAATTTCGATACCTGCGGAGAAAGCCATTGTTCATGCACACAGTTCCAAGTTGCGAAAGGAGAGCTTTACCTCATTAGGCACAGTAGTTTGTTTACCGCAATGACACATTTGTAAAACTGTCTTGGAGCCACGGTAATTAGATTAAAGCATCTCATTAGTTTTAAATGCCAAACGATGACAGATTACAGCTTGTCCGCTGGAACTACTCACCCGCAGCGAAGCCGTCAAATATCCTGTTTTTTCGCAGTATGGGATGGCTGTTGGTGCTAATGAGCACTCCTGCTTGGGCATTTCGGAAAATGTCATTTTCCTCTAGCAAGCCTGGCGACAGAAGAGTTTGTCACCCATAAAATCATTCCGTGTGAAAAGAGCTTTCAGGAATACACAAAACATCGTTAGCTACATTTTACTGTGACACCATGAATTGACAGGGCATAAAAATGAAACCGTTTTTCTACCTCATATATATTATATTTAACCATTAAACTATTTTATGTTCCAACTCTTTTTTGATCTACCACTGGCAAAACACATCTAGATGTCATGCTAGGAATGGCAATAGCTGTATACTAACCCCAATATAACTTGGTGAACATATTATAAATGTTCCTAAACAGCCCTGACCACATTGAGAAGCATTACCTCTGCCTCCGTTGAATATGCAGATTCCACCGTCTCTCCCATCATGGATCTTATTCCTCCGCAGCGTGGGATTGCTGTCCGTTTTGATCCACACTCCTGCCATGGCATTGTCAAAAATCTCATTGTCCTCGATAAACCCTAAGCCTGGGACACATATTCATCCATTAGTGTAGGAATGGGAATAGTATTTCATATTCTGTAACGACGAATGTGAAGATCCGTCTTGAAGTCAACTGTCATTCTAAAACACCTCAACCAATTAAAACAGGGAAAAAAACAAAAGTCTGCTTCTCACCCGAGTTGTATACTAAAATGCCGCCATTTTGGCCTCCCCATATCTTGTTCCTTCTAATTTTGGGGTTGCTGCCGGTTCTGTTAAATAAAAAAAATAAAAAAACAAGAAAAAAAAAAAAAGGAGGGATAATGTGATCTCTACTGATTTATGAAATTTTACCAAGTCTGTACTGTAAAATCTCATTGGCAATTCATTGCTCATTGTTAATATGATACACTGGAAATAATAATGATTATAATTTTAATCAATTCCGTAATTAAAGAGAATTGAACAAACCTAATTTGAACCCCCGAGTACATGTGATTGTAGATATCATTGTCTTCCAGCACACCGTGGCCATTGTCATAAAAGTAGACCCCAACCTGTTTAAACAGCAAAACCGTTAGGTCTCATCACAGTGGCTAGCAGCCCATTTGCTAGCCAGGCCGGCACTCGGGCCAGACATGACAATGTCAAAGCTCAATCCTGTTTCAATAGAGATCCACTTGTCATTCTGTGAGGAAAGTTTGTGGATTGGCCTTTTTGCATGTGTATCTCGCAGGCCAGCATCCACACACACACACACACACACACACAAATACCTGCTTTCCACTGTGTATTCGGTTCCTCCTCAAAACTGGCGTACTGCCCGTCGTGACCCACACACCGGCCAGCGTGTTACTGTAGACCTCGTTCTCCTCTATCACCCCTTGTCCCTTCTCATGCTGCATGACACACAGACACCAGATGTCACCTTATGGGGATACACGACACAAGACTAACGCGCAGGTGTATTCGAGCATTAGAATTTTATGGATGTGGTGTGTGAACAGGCCTATTTACCACGTAGATGCCGCCATGCTGTCCATCGTGGATCTTGTTGTGTCTGACAATAGGGCAGCTATTTGTCCGGATCTGGATTCCCGCCAAGGCGTTACCATATATGTCATTCCCTTCGATGAGGCCTCGACCATCTCCGAAAATATAAACGCCACCTTGGTTACCATTGAAAATGGCGTTGCCCCTGTATTGGGATAAAATGATAGTTTCTATTAATAACAAGATAGAGATTATTAATCTAATATTAACAAGTGGCTGACTCATGGCAGACAGGCCTACCTTATTGTGGGGTCACTGTTGGAGGTTATCCACACTCCAGCAAAGTTGTTTGCATAGATCTTGTTTTCGATGAACTGACCGCGGCCTTTCTCGTGCACATAGATGCCTCCGGTTTGGCCGTGGTGGATCTCACAGCGCACAACTGTGGGGTTGGCATATGCCTTCACCTCAAAGCCCGCTATACGGTTTCTATGGATGTTACAGCTCTCAAAGTATCCCTGACCACGGAGAGGAAAATGAAACATATTTTCAGTTCAAATAATATGTTGGATATCCTTGGGCAGTCCTTGATTGGCTGACTAACATATATTCTTCCTGGTCCATCAGAATTCAAGCCGGGATACTCACAAAGACAACTTGTATTTAAATAAAGTTCAGATGAGAGTCTCTAAAACTTTGTGGACTAAATGGGGCAGGAAAAACAGATTTGCTTATATTTTAACCTTCTTAGCGGTGTTCATTGTAATTCCCTCTTAAATATTAATTAGATAAACAAACCCTTGAAAAATAAAAAAAATAAAAGGCCTTGAATGCCCCACTTTAGTTTATATGTTAGAAGCGAAGTGAGTAAGAATAAAATAATAGTTTTTGTGGCCAATGGCACAGAACCAACATTAAACATCATCTAAGGTTGGCTCAAACTGCCTGTAGAGAACAGGAAATTATTTTAGCTTACCATGCCATGGTCAAATGTGAAAACCCCCACATCCCTGCCATGGTGGATGTGATTGCGTCTGATGATAGGGTTGCCATGATTCTTCACCCAGATCCCAGCCAGTGCGTTGTTTGAGATCTCATTGTCTTCATATATGCCCTGTGAATCCAAAGAGTAGCATAATCTTTAGACTGCCGTGTAGAACATGCTTGTGCTGTGAGGATCTGTTGTTCTCCAAGCTCTGCTCCAACAAAGTAATATTATTATAATATTATCACCATTTAT
>JAOEHI010000007.1:4790311-4839610 GCA_025447815.1 Percopsis transmontana | reverse complement strand
CGTGGTCAGTGATGTAAAGACCAACATTTTCACAATCACTGATGTTGCAGTGCTTGATGGTGGGACAGGCACCCTGGCCACTCACACAGACAGCTGACCCGACTGAAACAAGCAGGCAGATCCAGAGTTAGCACTACACCGGTATCCTTGTGGAAGTAGCAAACCTTGTAAAATGCCGCAATTTCCTGCTATACATCCACAAGTGACAACATGAAAATGGAGCTATGCTAAGCAACTAGGGTAGAGAGAGAACACAGTCACCTGTGCAGGTGCTGCGTATGATGCCGTGGTCAATGATGGGGCTGCAGTTGACTGTAATCTCCAAGCAGTGATGTGCATTGTGGTGCTGGGCGGATTTATCATCGGGATTGAACTGCAGGACATACAAGAATATTTAGCCTGACAACAAGCAGAGATAAACACACCAGATATTTATAGGACCACTAACAACAGATCAACTCACCCGTATGGTCATGTATCCAACATATGCATCCTCTGAGCCCTCCATGAATACAAATGTAGAATCTCTGGTATTCTCAATTACCACTTTGTCAGCTACTTTTCCAGGAGCTGCGAAAGCAAATAAGAGTACCGTAAAAAACAGAGACTAACAAACAGCAACCAGAGAAAGTTACCACATAAACAGGGATATTGGGTGGACACACATACCAGCTCCGATCATTGTGATGGGTGATTCAATGTAGATCCATTCGTCTGTGTAGATGCCCGAGTGAACGAATATTAGCCCTTCAAAGTGAGCCTCCTGAACCCCTCCAAGGGCGTCCTCAATGGTATCATAGTACTAAAAGACAAATTAGCCGTGTGTTAACCATACGCAGTAATTTGCAAGGCTTTGCTGTACCAACAACAGTGATTTACTTACAAACATGTTCTCTCTTCCTTTGTATCGGTCAGGATTACTGTAGAAGGGTTCGGCAAACCCAGGCTTAACATGCGCTCCTTTATACTGAAAGGACAATACACGAAGGACAGTTACAATAAGCAGGGTGACTGTGGATTGCCTCTTATAAACAAAGCTGTTTCTCAGTGCATGAATCACTATACAAAACCACTAAAGCCCCTAGTTTCCCCATAGTCATGTTTTGGTCAGGGAATACAGACTTCCAAAAGGTCAAGGAATGACATGGGAAAGAATGTATAGCTCACTTCTATATCCTGTATACTGAATGTTAACAATATTTGCTGTTTGCACTTCAAACATTCTATATTTATTTATACTTTAAAACATCTAATGACCCAGGTCAAAGTTGTATAGGAAAGAAAGTTATCGAACAATGGAATATTAAGATAATTGATACTGTTGTTGAAAAAAAATGTATTACTGTGACAATAAATGCACTTTAATTTGATTATTTTGACATAATGTTTTAAAATATCAATTGTTAATTTAAGTCGCTTTGGATAAAAGCGTCTGCAAAATGCTTAAATGTAAATGTAATTTTGGAAATTCAATTTAATTCACAATCTTTCTATATACCCCCTGGGAACAGCTCACATACTCTATAAATCTGGTTGGAAATCACTGCCTTAAAAAAGTAGTCAAATACAACAGCAGCAACCTAAAGCATATAGTATATTGATCCAATTTAGTTTTGGCAGTCAGTGTTATGTACAAGGGCAAAATATAGACATGTTAATAAGGAAGCAGTTGGAACCGGTGGGAGCATCTAAATGAATGAATGAATGAATGAATGAATGAATGAATAAATAAATACATTGGCATCGCTGACGCTTGGTACATTTCCTTCTATTGACACTGAAGCTTTTGGAAAGCCTAATTTGCCTCCTGGTGGAAAATAAAGCCTACATCACCATAAAAGCCATGGTTACTATGAAGCAGAGGGCAATTTTCCATCAGCTGTGCGTCATTTGTGCTACATTCGCTTCAAATGTAAAGGCTCAAATTACAAACCACAAAAACCGATTACCTTTTTGGTTAAAAAGTTAAATACTGAATAAATAACACCACATGAATAAGACCAAAATAGTTTTTTTCTCTCCAGTATTTCTGTTTGTAAAAAGACTTCAGTGGCATTGCTGAATAAAACATCCAGTTGAATGCAAGCAGCAGTAAGTTACGAAGCACACAACGTGCTACATACCAGCTGCTGAAAGCTTTCTTTCCACGGGTTTGGCTGCTCATATTCCTCTGGGTTAATCTGGAAGAACTTTCCAGCCTCTGGGTGCATCATCGGCCGTGTGTACTCAAACACCTCCATGTACAGCCTCTTCCTGAAATGTTAGGCACACAATCTGTGAGACACTCCAGATCATACCTATAGCAGGGCTCCTCATCATCATAACAAAGACACAAAGATTGTATTTTTAGTGTTACAATTACATCATTTAGCAGACTTTTATCCAAACTATTAGTGCCAATAGTATCAGTAGGGTAACTCATCTGGACTGGTTTAGTGCAAACAAAGTCAAATCATCATATTCTTCTATCTAGGGTTTATCAGTATTCAACAATTCAAATGACCACCAACTGGATCCATATTACAATGTCTCACAAAGATAGTGTAACTGAAGGTGAGCCTAGAGGTTTTAAAACAAGCAGCAGTTAAGTGTATCAGGCATGTCACAGGTAGCAGGCGCAGGGAGAACTGCAGACTATGCTATATTATTGATTTTTAGCAAGGCGATGACGTCAGATGGGAAAATTGTGATTGTGTCAGCAGTAATGGATAAATAAAGCATCTGTGCTATCCATAATTTAAGAATCCTGCCCAACCTTGCCCATGCCCTTGTGTGGATTTAAGCGTTTATGAATTTTAGGCAACCGCCATGACAGTCTCACCAGAGGATGGGGTCATTGGCCAGCTCACTGAAGCGCTTGCACACGCATGCTGCACGGCACAGGTCCTGCTCCAGGAGGTAGGAGAATATCTTCAGCACCACCTCGTCTGGAAGTTTCTCTTGGAGATACTGTTCAGCTGGAGCTGCTGACAAGACAAACACCAAGTCATGGAGACTACAGATGTCTTTTGTAGTGGGGTTGGTTGTCCCATGTGTATTTAGTGAGAGATATTTCAAATTCTCACTAAATAATAACAGGACCTATAATAGAACACAGTTTACCCATCTGGTGTTTTATACAACTGCATTTATGCAACTTAAAATACACAAATCAGTGCTGTTATGCCTGGTAAAAGGTTGTGTAAAGCTGTATAAAGTACCGGTCAATATCAGTTGAAAGGTTTTACTATGTGTCAAGATAACAGCCTATATTAGTGAAAATTTAAATGTGGGGTGGATTGTCTACTGGATTGTCTACTGAGGCAACTAAGAATGCAGCTACTACTGAAACAATTATTGATGAAATTATTTTAAAAAGCAATTCAAAGTCCAGAGGGAAATTGGCTTACATTGCAATAACATTGGGACCTTATTGCTGTTAGTGTACTCTCAATGGCTATATCCTGAGTAATTCCAACTGGGTCTAGAACATTGCCTATGTAACTGTATCTTATTAGCTTTCTCTGTACTGTATAAATTCTGTACTAAACCAGTTATGTGTTAAATTCTGCCCTCGTTTGTGTTCTGGAATGGACAGGTAATATTGCATGGTTACACTAATGATTATACTAATGACTACACTAATGGTACAATTCATTAAAATAAAATGACACCAAGACAGTGCTGGATTGGAGTGAAAGAGTGTGTTTCTCAATTACCTGGCATATCCTGACATTTTCCTGAAACTCTGGGACGTTTAGCTCTATGCCCAAAGTTCTCTGTTGTTGAAGTGGAAGCACCCTGTAGGAATTTTTTTTAAATTTATTTATAATTGTAATTTATTTAACGTTAGGCTACAACTAATAGAAAGGCCATTTCTTTACAGTCTGTGTTAATACAAATAATTGTGATCTTTGGGCATGCACATTATAATTGAGCGACTGCTGAATGTGACATTATAAAACATACCTCCATGCTTGTCTTTGCCAGACACACTGTTCTCTTGGGTAATAGAGACTTTCTTCTAAGTTGGTATGGACTATTCTGAGCTCCTGGACCGGATTCTTCTGCGACCATATCTGCAGGAATGTCCTCATCTGCACAGAGCAAGACAAGAGAAACACAAATTATCCAAAATGCTGACATGGACTATGTTCATATGACAATATTCCCAATAATTTGAAATATAATGACAAATATTAAATAGCCTACATTGTTCTGAGGTTTATTTATCTATCCTTTAAATATTTTTACCACAGACATCTAGCATTTGGCCATAAATATAATATATCTAATTTTGTCAATCACTCAGCTTTATACACAAGTGCACATAAATTGTTTTAGTTAATTAGTTGCCCTAATTGTTTTTCTTAACCACATATATTTTCTATAATGTAATATCCAGTTCTACAACAGAAGTAAGCACAGCAGTCAGCAACCACTGCAACTCAGAAAAGCCAGACTGGAGCCCAAAGATAGCTACCTACCCCATGAAACCTGCTTTGTGCCAGCTCTGACGTTAGCTTCCACAGCACCACCACCAACAACTGTATAGCACTTTCTTTTATGTATCCATGCATGCTCAATGTAACATATGCACTGAGAATTACAACAGCTACAAATGCAATTTTCCAGAGCATGTGGTAAGATTAGATTATAGCTCATTAATTATTATATGGTCTAATTAGGCTCCATTGTGTGATGCATGGTGTTTCTCTCCCTTCTTTTTAGGCTAAATAAATTTTTAGGCTAAAGGTCGTCCCCATTTGCTTTCTTTCTTTACAGCTTTTTGGCACAAACCTACCACACAACATTAAAGACATGACTGCTGTTTTTATGTGTTGAGTAAATATATGCAATAACAGCTTAATAGAGGCCATAGTAATTCATGGCATGCCATAACAATGTCACAACATGATATGAATTAGTATGTACATAGAAAAAAGTATTTACAGAGCCTTTCAAGAGGAGGATAATTCACCAGATCACCAATTCACCACCATTAACACCAATAATCTACCTTGGGAATAGTATACGTCCATTAAGACAACCTATCCACAATGGAACGATGAGTCGATATATCTACCTTAAACTGAAGATGCAAATGCTGCTTTGGTTGTAAGGATGCTTGTTGTTGCTCTGGTTGCAAGATGACTCCCAGGCTACTAGACTCAGTAACCACTACAAACACTGCATGTATGGCCAACTTGCCCAGCCAAAGCTATCCCTATAGTTACATGTTCAACCCATGTATGTTGTTCATAGCCTAAATTTTAAAAGGACAGAGGCAAATTCTTAGTTAATCAAGGATAATTTGATGAAATTTCAAACGTCATAGGCTTAGACCCTTGCGTAGAGTCTCCAAGGAAAAAAGTACCCAGTATTTAGGCAGAAGTGTCAATCTACAACCCAAACTATCTTAATTTAGCATGTTTGGTTTATATAGTGGCCCATTGTATGTTGAATGAACCAAAATGAGATGCACTGCAAAACTGTAAAGAGCAATGATGACCTAAATACTCCATTTATCAGATTAATAAAACAACATTCACATATTAGGGCGTGTAAAGGAAGAGGTGCCCTCAATCTGGTGAACATTAGGTCAATATCGTCAATGAGCTGCTAACGTCTAAAATCAAGTCATTATATCATGTCTATGAACCATTTAATAACGGTTAAGAATTCTAAACGGCAAACCAGGGTTGTCAGTATGGCCCCCTGCTATTCCACAATCATTTGTGGAAATCAGCCGCTATTAGGATACCTAGTGACCACAGATATAATATTGGCTCAGCCTTACATTTATGTTTAACATGCGGACATGCAGAAGACAGGAAAAACAGCTGTTAGCCACATATGCTAATAACAGTTAGCAGTTAACTACCCACTTTAGGAGGCTGACGTTGTCACCAATCATATTTATGACTAAAGGCTTTTAAACGTAACTACTATCTAATTATTGTCACAAGGAAATAAAGGCAAGGTAGCGAGACACCCAGTCCGTGACAACAGTACTAGCATAAGCAAACAGAGGAAGGGCTCATCGGGGGAAAAGGCAGCTAAACAAAGCGCGGCCTAGTAGACACTGCAGCCTCGGTGTTTCTTTAATCTGCAACCACCATTCAAGGCTGGGCTTGCCAACTTGTCAACACAAGCGTAAACGCAGCCAATATGAGTGAGCCTCATTTATAAGCAAGTCACAGTAAAATATATAAGGCAATAATGTTGGATGCAATTAGTCCGATAATATTCTTTATCCGGAATGTCAAATCCCCTGCGCACAGTGCAGAAATCTTAGCGCTAGCTAGCTTGCGTTAACGTTACCTCTTTCCTGGTTATTCCTTTCCGGCTGCACCGGGCGCGGCCTCGACACTCGCCTAGGTCTTCTGCTACTTGCTCTGACGGAGTTCATTTGGGGTGTTATTATTCTTGAAGAAATTCCGAACCCTTCACAGCAGTAGAGGCGAAAATGTGCACGCAATCTAATATGCCTTTTTCTTAAACATTTCGCAATCGGCCGCCGTTCCCGTGACTCGAGGAAAAAAACATTTGTTTTCGTAGCCCCTGCGACGGTTTCGTTTAGCCCCGTTCTGCTGTGGCAGGAGGAGCCATAACAGACAAGCACTGTCCGTCGGCCTCGACTGCATCACATGGGAGGACTCTCTGTCATCATGTCATTGCTCCGAATGCTGTTCACTCCAAAGACAGGAATACGTCTATACTTCACTCAATAGATTATTATAAAGCTCTTTCGGTCACCTCTCTCTTTTCAAATCTAATATAAGAGCCTATCATCATGCTTAACTTCTTGTATGCTTAGATTTTTGCGATTTTTGCGATTTTCAAGCTTATAGGCTATGTTAGTTATGTCTTCATCTGTTCACTGAAATAGTTTGCACCACATACTATTTTGATTTTATGGTAATCTATGGACTAGTAGGCTACTAGTAGGCAACATTGATGTAGATGATAACATTAGTATCTGTTGTTAAAAATCCGGTAAATATAGCCTGTGTATGTTCATCATGACAAACTCATTGCTTTTGTGTATTTGTGTCCAGGAGTCCTGCCTTGTGCTTGTGTCTTGTTCTCTCAGTGTCTTGTTGTCTTGGTCCATGTCTGTGAGTCCTGCCCTGTGTATGTGTACTTTTTCTATTGCTCTACTTTTGCATTACTTTTATTGCTTGAGATAATTAAACTAGAATAAAATCATAATACAAATCCCACAGACCCACATTTTAAGTAACACTGTTCTATTGAATTGTGTCTGTGTAATTTAATTGTACCTAAGTGATTAAATGAGCTATGTCAAAACTGTCAAAAGTGTGTGACATTGACATTCTTGATTATTTTTAGGCCGTTGTGTCTGAAAAGGTGTTAAAGGAAATATAAGTGAACATGGCAGAACAGGAATAAAATATGACCAAGGCTCCACAAGGTGCAATCTGCTTAAATTTGTGTGCATGCATGTTTGTACATTTTTATGTATTGAAGTCGTACAGTACAATATTTTCTAACAGTACCATGACTTGTGTAATGACTACTGCAGCATCTCAATTGTCCACTAGATGTCTCTATCAATCTTTCACTAACTACATTCACCATGGAGAGGAGAAACAATCATTGATGCTGGTTTTGGCCTAATGATTTTTAATTGTTCGTTGCATTAATGCTGAACTTTTATCTTTGTTGTAGCTCAAGTACCCCATCGTTTGTTAACTTGTTTATAAATATTTCACCAGTGGCTGCCATAAAATTACATGAAACCCTGGCTTCCTTTCCAAGAGCTTCACCACAACTGGGGGCAATGTGAACATTCATTATCGTAATGTCCAATTTTTTGTAATCCTACACACAAAACAGCTCAACTTATGAGTTTGTGTCTCTGGTGAGGAACTGCTATTGATTAACTTGACTGAGCATTGTTCTCCTGGCCCAAAGGGAGTGTTGATCTCGACAGTCATAATTTTGAGCTGTTAAAAATACTCCTTATCGGCCTTTAGGTGGCAGTGTCTTCACAACTAACGAAATAAGCTAAAGGTTCAAGTGGACATACCGGCCCCTGTTGGTTCCAATATATATATATATTTTACATGTATTAGGGCCCACTATCAACTCCAGGCCCATCAGTAGCGCCATCTGTCCTTTGTGGCTCTCCGGTCATCAACCCATCTGTGAGTTTGTCTGTCTGTCTGCTGGGGTTAGAGGTCATTGACCTGACAAAGGGAAGAGGCAAAATGTTTATAAATTCAACATGGATGCTGAGCTGAGCATTGCAGGATCATGGCTGGCCATGATAGAGTCATCTCCCTTACAAAAAATGTAATGTAAAAAAACATATGTAATGACAAATCACATGTTGCTAATAGTGTCTAATAATACAGTATATGTCAAATTCTCTTCTTTGTCAGATATTTGCTAGTCAAATCTATTAAAACTGTCAGGTTTACCTAAAGTTAAGTCCTTGTCTATATTTTTACAGTTTACTTTATATTAAATAAAAGAAAAATCAGTTTCACAAATAGCCTTTCTAAGGCTGTATATTTAAGCACGACTTATCACGTCAATGGCATATTTTATGTTATATCTCCAGACCCACCCAGTTATAAAATATATGCTTACACAGTGACATTATCTGTGACTGAAACACAGCATTTTCAACTGTCAAGATCTCTGCTGTGTTAAACACAAAACTGTTAGGGATATGATGACAGCAAGGCACATGTGTTGGCTTGGTAACCAATCTAGTATCCAGTGGCAACAGAGGTCTATTGAGTGCTGAGTGGCTCTGGATTGGCTGGTGTGCCCACCACTTTCCCGTGTTACCAATTCACAGACACATACATCATCATTGACTACTTGTAGGGGTTCTGACTATTTTGCTTCTTTATTGTTCATTTTATCCTGCCATTCTGTCTCTCTCTTTCTCTCTGTGTGTGCGTGCGTGCATGTGTGTGTGTGGGAGTGGGTGTGTACTCCTGTATTTAGAAAGAAAGGCACTCTAGCTGCTCTTTGTGCTTTGTGTCAAACATCTTTCTAAATTGACCTGCAGGTGGTAACAATCACTATCTTTATAGCAAACACACACACTCACAGTAATCATATATGTCAAACCCTATCACAACCGCTTTCCTTTACATAATATGCGTTTGTGAGATCCTTATGCATTCGTTGGAGTTTTTGGTAATCTTTACTCTTTGAGAGCTGTGTCTGAAGGCATCCACTGGGACAGAGGCAGACACAACAGGATAAGCGTCTTTGTCTCAGTCATATCTGTCCGAGACACCCTCCCAACCCCAGGCCAGCCCCTCCCATGTTTGGGCGGCTGTTACCGAGAGGGCAGATGGCTCATTACCATAAATAGGACAGAGAGAGTGAGTGGGGCCTTGCACACCAACCAGGAGCACCAAGCAGCCCAAAACCAAGGAAATGGGAGGCCGTTGCTAGGAGAGAGGGAAAACAGCTTTATGGCAACACAAAGCTGACTCCCCCATCCAACCTCATCTCAGCACACACTCCCCTTCACTGCCTGCTCTGCTCTAGGGATCGAGCCTGCCTCCACTGGTCAGGGACAGATGGTCGAAGGGCCCCAACGTCCCTACAGCTGGACACAGACTAAGCCAACACAGTGGGACCTGGCGATAGTAAATCACACCTTTTCCTTTCCAAACTATGGGGAGCAGGAGCCCAACGTGCTGAAGCCCAGGCCATTGGCTAAGAATAGATCTAAACTTGTTGCAGACAGGAAATGGATGGTGGCTCCAGGCTTGATGAGAGTTTGCTACTGAGGATAATGAAAGACGGTCTCTCTTTTATAAACTTAACCTTAAGTGCCTTAGTTTCTAAGCACTCAATGGCAACAATTCCATGTTAGTACCGAATGACATATGTTTCTAGTTCCGTTTTCTGTCACTAGACCAGGGAAAGTTTTCAAATGGAAGCTGTTCATATTGTTTCACCTCTGAGACAATAGCACATCTGCTGTGACTTTCGACCACAGGCCTAGAGGGCATGGGCAGCCAACTGCTGCGCACAGGAAGAGTTAGCAAATGAAGAAAAAAAATTAGCACTGCTCATTTGGATAAATTACAAAAATATACTCGATTCACTAACTGATTCATTGAGTGTTTGATTGTGATTAAATCTCCCTCGACATGACGTAACAATTTTTACTTTGTTATTGTGTTGTAATAATTACTGTTTGTCTACTAGATGTCACTTCTTTATTGTCTTTTGTAAAATAGCAGAAAAACAAGTGTGAAAGGGTAGTTGACAGCATCCTGGTTACGTAGGAAGGACAGTACCGAACCAAACAATAGAGGAAAAGGTTTGCAAAAAGATTGAGCAAAACGACAGCAACACAACAGGAACGCAGAAGCCATGCCATTCTTGCCTCACCTAGCCATCTACCCTGGCAGCGTAGAGGAACACTGGGGCAATGTCTACCCTGCAGACACACTCTCCTCGGCCACGCTTCATTGCCCAGTGCTCAGCCAGGCACAGAGAAGGAGCGCACCACTTTCCTTCACCATAGCTGCATCCCACTTAAAGCTTTGCAGACAGACAAGGCAGGCAGGAAGGAGGGGGGCGGGCTCCCTCCCCATAGACTGCACGGCAATACACTCGCCCTCAGGCTTCGCGTCACACCAACTGCATCAAATGCATATTTCAGGAAACACAATGTATCTCTGCATGGGTTCAGATCTCTGCTTATACCAGTGCCCTCGCGTTTACTCTTTTGGCATTCCTACCTCATTTCAGTACTTAAGAGTAAAGTCTTATTACATTTTTATGTACACTGTATGTAAAGCTTTACTAGAGTTCACTAGTGTTCGATTCATATAACTGCAGTAGGTACAATTTCAGCACATTGGTAAATACTGTAGGAAACACACACATGTAATTAAACACAGACGTACACATGTGCAATTTAAAGAACAATAGGAAACCGTCGCACGCAGCACAGCCCCCCTGCGAGGTTGCCGGTGCCAGACAATGATGCCAGCCACAAGACTGCTTTTGTCCCACAAGATAAAGTCCTCTTGTAGGGCAGAGCAGAGTGGTCAAGATGCCGTGAAAAGATAGCGTGATGTGTGTGTGTGTCTGTGTGTGTGTGCGTAAGAACAAAAGTGCTTGGTGTTGTTGTTGTTGTTTATAGTGAGGTCATAAATGTAATCTTCATATAGAATCTGATGCGCATGCATAATTTAAAAGAGCTTTTGAATGGAAGGGGTGGGCAGAAACCCAACTTGTAAGAGCAGGGATTCCCTCTTTTAGCCTGCTCTACCACACACTTAACTGACTTCCAAAAGTGTTCATTTGCCAGCAAGGAGCGGTCAGTAAGAGTAAATAACCAAATTTAGCCAAGCAATAGAGCAGCCCTGGATCAATGGGCTAATTCAATTGCCTCTGCATGTGATCTGTTGTATTACAGGGCAGTCTGCGTGGCTTTACAGGGGCTCCATGCAGTTTTGCTGTGCTTAAAGTCAACAAAGAAATGCTAATGATACTGGTCAATAAAAAGAGACAATATCACATAAAAACAGACAATATCACTGCGCTAGACCCAATTGTATGAAAAGACCAAAATTCAGTGCTGTTGTGTTATTAACATCAGACAATATCAAACATTTAAAAATGGAGTCAACTTTATGAAAATACGAGGTAGGAAGATACTTTACCAGGTTACAAGTTCTTCTTACTGCTCTATAATGTCTTACTATAATCAGTATTCTAACCTCTTTATTAAAATTGTTAGAAAACTGAAATATATTAGGGATGCTTTGTAGAGTAAGTCATACTTTCTCCTTGTTCACCGACCACATGGCAGAAGTATCAGTAGAAAAAGCTGACAGCTGACTAGAATGCTACTAAGCACCTATTTTTAAAATAGCATCTTTTGTTAATGACACTTACAATGATTGTGTTCGCTCTTCTTGGTTCATTATTCTGTCAATTGTCCAATGGAACCAATTCACACTTGCGACTGTTTGCATATGGATTTGTCCAATCTGACCTGAATAAATAGGCTGCATCAATGCAGTATAATAGAGTATTTGTTTACCCATTGAAAATATAATTTTCCCTTTGTGTCGAGTGTTTTATTACATCTGCATTAAAGCAGACACTTATCAACAGATAGATAAGGGACAACCAGTGACTGCGGAAACAATTCATAAACCTGGTCAGCAGAAAGGATTGCCAAACAAAGGACTGCCGTATTTAACTGATGAGTTTAACAGCAAGCAAAAAACAGAGGAACCCCCAATAAAAACAAACCTGGGGCATTCAAGGGGTAACATTGATACTGGGAAATACATTCTGGCCCCAGGTAAGCTAATTCTTAAACTTTAAGTGTTGTTTGTTTGTTTCTTTCTTCTTGAGGAGCTAAGTACATGTAAGGAACCATTGATTGCATTGGATTGTTATAGGGCATGATTTTACACAGCATGTGGCTTCTGACAGCTACATGGACACACATTTGTCTACATGGACTTGTCCTTGAGAGAATGCAAATACTACCTGTTTAACCAGTAACTGGTTCACGCCAGCCTTACTTATCTAGGAAAATGAAAGTAAATGTCAGTGAGCTATAGTAGGCCAAAGCTCTATAAGCTTCTGTGTGTGAATGTGTCTGTCAACAATTTATTGTGTGTGTGTCTCTGTGTGTTAACACTCTTTAATCTATTTCACAATGTTCTCTGAGGGCTAACACTTCACATTTGAAAATATGCTCAAACTAATTATGTAATGCTGCCACTCTTGTGGTCTTGGTCCCCTGACAACTGGAGGTGATTGCTTCAACATCTGATCCACTTAAAGAATCAGAACATCACAGTGAGACAGGGGGTCCTCACCTGTTTTGTGGGATATAATTAGGACTCACAGAACCCAATAACCATCAGAACCAATCAGAAATTAGGAATCACTGTACTGTAGGTATAGCCATTTGAATTGTGCTCACATGTTATGGAAGGCAGCGTTTACGTAAAGGAAAGTTTTTAACACTAAATATGTTTTAAAACTTCTAAATAAAAGAACATAAGATTAAATCAAATAATATGCAAATTAGTGTGTAAAATAAGAGATAGCGGGGGAATGAGAAACCAGTTGCTTCATGTTTGTGTATACACACAAACCATGTTTTATTGAGTGTTAAGTGTGCAAGCAAGACAGATAACCGATTTGAAGCTATATCTTCTATAACTGCAGGATAATCTTGTGGACTTTGGGAAGTTTTTAAAGAACAGGCTCAGTTGGAGGGAGGGCTTATTCTCTGTAGTTGTTTGCACAGTCCCAGCCTCTTGGTGGCTGTTTCCCAACTAACACATGCCTGGGTTCTGATAGGATGTAATGAATACTCGTTACATCGTTATTACTCATTACTTATTACTGAGAGAACAGCTCGGAAAGTGATAGAATGACGAGTAGGCAGCAAACAAGGCTTGTCACTAATAGAGAGTTTTATGAGCTCCAGAACAGCTGAAATGGAGTGCCGTGCGTGCACAGCAGCTCTTATCGGCTCTCCGGCAGTATAGGGGCGGGTGGGAGCTTCAACACTTGCTCCGCGTATAAAACGGCCTGATTCATTTTCCGCATGAGAGGGTCTCACTAGGGCGGCATCAGGCCAGCCAGGCCACACAGATTTATGGACCATTAAAGCAGCAGGCCTCCTGACCGCTATGCCACCACGGGCAGCCTTCTCACACACACACACACACACACACACACACACACTGCAGCCTCATTCATGCTCGCCTACTACTCCCCATCACAATTCAACCTCCTTATTGTCCATCCCCTTCATCCTTTACTGCTTTTACTGCTCTGCACGAATTTGTCCTTTAGTCCGTAATCCATTAATCCTCATCAGATTCCCTTTTATTTCACAGAAGTCCTTTCTGCGCAGTATTTAAACCCACTCCCTTATTTCCCGCATCCGCATATTCCACCTGCTTCACAGTCCTCAACCTACAAAATCTTAAAGGATGTTATCTGTGCTTGATTCCTATTATCTCAGATTAATCAAATGAATGCGATTTTCGAAATGGTGTCATTTATTAACAGCCTGTGTATGTTTACGTGACTCTAAACTTGCTGAGATGTGGTTATGAATACCCCTGGTGGTGGTCAGTGGGGAAGGTTGTTTTAGCTTAACAGTTTTTAAAATCAGATTAGCGCCATCGCAGGCGCACACACTAATGGCTCTGTCTTTTCAAGGCATCCTCAATCAGCTCTGTTACCCTGGTGATGGCTGTAGCTCGCTCTCCTCTCTCATTTGCTGCCTTTGCAACTTCATCATCTCCAGGAGTGATACTGGGAGGAAAAATGGGGCACAGTCTACGCTAAGAATAGCACAGTGTACATGGAAATGATGCCACAGCAACCTGAGCAAAGATTGAAAAAGTGAATAAATGAACATAATAATTGTGCTCTGTCACTAGTGACAAATCATTTCACGCTCTCAAACAGTTCTGTAAACCAGACAGCCCTGATGAGGAAGCATCAGGCCTAAATAGAGCAGAGAAAATATCAGAAATGCCATAGATGACAAGAGTTATCTAAGAGTGGCTTAACCTATAGCCTCTTTAACATACAGTATAAGCTCCTAAACAAGTATGAATTCTCATTCAACTTTGATGTCAATTTAGCCACATTACTGTAAACGTGGGATCTGACACACTGTGTGTTCCACACATTGAGATAGTCATAAACCCAAACACTCACTAACTCACTGCCTTATTAACTCACCCAAAGCCTGTTTATCCAGTTAAAAGATGTGAAGTGAAACAGAGTCTGTCAAGGCATGTTTACAACACAGTTGCAGAGTAGGTTACATACAGTAGTTACAGCACTCTGAAACCAAACTGAGAGGGCTTTAGACGATGCCCAGAGCACACAATAACGTAGGCCTACCAAGTGGACTTGCTTAGGCAACTAAGGTACCACCGTGCTGTGAATGTTTCAGTTTGGTGTAAAGTCACCAGTGTTAACTAGACAAGCGGAACTCGGCAGAAAGCTTGACAGAAAATACAAGGTCACTGTACAAGCCTTTGCTTTGTTTTTGTGGAGTTATCTGTGTGTGTGAGCTTGATCTCAGTGTGTGTTCATCTGCCAAAGCAGCCTATTGTGGACTTTATGTCCAACCATATAAGCATGTCCTGTTAAATTTTTGGTTCATCACTGTTTACTTTTGGAGGGGCCCTGTTGAGGGTCCATGACTGTCACGTGGATGGGTGTGGTTGTGCTACCACACAATGCTTTATCTCCGCCTAGGTTTTGTGTAAACATGTTTGTGTGCAGGTAGCTACTCATCCGGCTTTACACATAAATACTACTTTTTATAACATTGTTAACAATTTATGAAGGATATTTTTACTTAGGTCCAACTATTACCCCAAAAATGTATGTACGAATATTTATTGAAACCCTGCATAACCTAAATCCTTATTAAATCCTCAAGCTAAAAAAGTGAAAGCAATTGCACGTTGCAAAAGCATACACGTTCGCAGAGCTTCTGCGCTGCGGCAGTTGCCAGGGGATATAGAAGGGGAGGGGTTTTGATTGGCTGAAGTGGGTTTGTTGCCATGGTGACGGCAAGGGGTTTGGTAGCGTTGCTGTGCGCTGTGATCTGCGTGCTGCGTGTATGGAGGAAGCAGCTGCTGATCTGATCTCTGACATTGTACGAGACAGACATCTGAACAAGCTGAACATACTTTTGTTTTTACTACAGAGCTTTAAGGCACACCGTGCATGATTGTGAGTATATGAGCATGTTTTACTTATTATTATCCTTATATAATTGTTCAAATGTGTTCCTGAAGAAGCGAAAAGTAAATGTGGCCAAGTGACTTTGCTTGATCAGCCAGCATGGCAGATCAAGCATGTGGCCAGCTAGCCCACATTCATGGTACTTTCGAACATTCGGCAATTATGTGTTGGATTCCTAATGTTAGTAATTCGAAAGAAGTAACGTTACAAACATTCGAACCCGGAAACTTAACACGAGCATTTGTCGTTGTTAAGTGGATTCAGCCTCACTTAGTCCAAGCCTTCGACTGCGTGAGCTACATTGTATGCTTCACTGTGTGGCTGGGCGAGCTTATGGGGTGGTTTAGTGGTCTTACTGTCGTCGAGATAAGCTAAAACGTCATTAATTACCAAAACGAACAACTTGAAAACGAGATGTGTATGTCAGCAAGTGTTGCACTAGAACACGCGTCATTACGTTTTAGTTACAATTCAACATGCAATTCAACGTGCGACTATAATCTATTTTCCCCTGGGTTTCGTGTCACAATGTTACTTAGTAGAACGCTTTGAAATGTTCCTGTTATTTTCACTGTCACACGCAGACAACGCGCTCGTTCGAGAACTTGTTTGCTTTGAAGTATGTATTTTGTACAGGCGCGTGATAGTGTTGACCCGTGGCATTTGATTAATCAACTAACTGCCGCTAGAATACTCGAAACGGGGTGATATACGTGATATAATCCTCCCTATCTTGCACAGTGCCCTTATACAATAACGCGTTGGACTGTGGTATGTTTAGGGAACGGACACGGTTTTGAGCACCATAAAGAGTCAAATGTTTTATGTTGTCTTTCGGCAGCACAGGAGGCTAGGAAGCTACACTAGCTAGCCAAGCACATGATGTAATGGATTATCACAAGATTGTCCCAGATACAGAATGTGCTCCAAACAATGTCTAGACTGTTGGAATATATTAGTTTTTTAATCCAGTGTTTAAAATATTATTGAATAGGACCTTTTTTTAATAAAATATAATACTCTTGTTCTCCACTGGTCTGGTGTTCCTGTAGCTCTGTTCTCTATTTTGCTTAGTCGTGAATGGTGTATGTATTTAAGTAGGCCAGTTCAAACGAACATATTGTTATGTGTTTATGTGAAAAATGTTACTTCCTATCCTTGGTAACAAGGTCATGGCAATATTGTGGCTTGGCACTTTTCCCGTCTTCCTTGACAGATGTTTAGGTCTTAGTAATTAAAAGAAAAGAAGGGAGACAGGATAAATGAAACAGAAGTAATCAACCTGTCGTTACTTTATTGCCAGAAATTCATGGCAACATGGTTGGTTAGAACCATCTGTTGTTATTGTTGTTCATGGTCGTAACATGTATCCAGTTCTGCATGCTTATATACAGAGGCCTCTGAAGGGTAAGTATTTTTGCCTCCAAAAATAGACTAGGGTATACTCACTTTATTGGCTTTCATAACTAAAAATATGGCTTGTCATAATAACCCAGTAATACATGTCATTGCTGACATGAAATGGTGTTTAGAACTATTCTGTTAAAGGTGTTGCCTTTTCTTCAATACACCAATATAGTTATTTAATTCGCTGCCATGAAACTAAATTGTTTGTTTGTTTTTATATGAAATGCTATTGGAGTCTTGTCTATGTAATTAAGAGGTTCAATAGAGAGTCATCTGCTCAGTCATTGTGAATATTCTGGTCTTTTCCTACAGGGCCAAAGGATAATTGTTTAAAATATAGTGTCACTCACATTTGTCCCATTAGTGAATTTGCTAGTTGGGGTTAAATAATGTCTTGTTAGGTATTGTTTGTGTGTTGTATGGTATGGATTTAGATATTTAAATTGACGCCGTAAATCTAGGCCAGCCTAGTGTAGATAACAGTAATAGATATGTCTGTCCCTTTTATGTCAAACCAGTCTGGCTACAAGTTTTCTGTGTTTGGTGCTAATAGCAATGCTATGCCACCTTATTTATCTCCAGTACTAGCCTACTCCATGAAGTTATTCCTCTAACTGATCACATCCGTCACAGTAAAACATTTTTCATATTCATTCATCGTAAGCCATTGATTTTGTTTCTTAATTGAAAACTTGTGTCAAAACCTTTTGATGTTTACAATATAAGCTCATATTCTTGACCATTTATTTAAGTGTTCATACAGCTCTGTTAACATTTGTCATAACTAAGAACCATTTTTATCACAGTTGAACTTTGACATGGTTGCAGTAATTCAAACTCATTTAAATGTTTTGTGTATCTTTTATGGTGGAATAATCATGCAGAGTTTGAGGAAATTGCTTTAGCTGGTCACTATAACCTGTAAAAATTGCAAAGATTTGAACTGTAATTCTAGTAACTGAAAAATAAGCTCTTTAGTATGTTTTGTCATCAGACGTGTCAAATTACATATCATTTTCCGAGGTACAGTACTTTAGTCAGCGTAGAATGGATTGCAATTACTATAATAATTGGAATAAACATGAACAGTACATGTTTAGCATATATCCTTCACTTTTATCACAGCTGCTAGCATTGATTAGAATCCACATTTCAAAATGGTCGCTTTGACCTTTTAACCAGTCTTATCACAGAATTTTGTACTCTGACCCAGAGTAAATACAACTCTCAACGCTGTCCTGTTGAAGCTACACCATCTCAGTGTGACAAACTGTTTAACTTCGGCTATCATTTCGTCAAGAAAACCGACATCAGGAGTTTGATTTCCACAGGATATTCTGGGATTGCTTAAGTAATACAGAAATGTCCCTGTAGTTTCATTATGAACAGACCAAAGAGAAAAGCTGCTATTAAGAAATCTTAACATACTCTCTAAAATCATTCACTCTGAGTTTATTTGCTATTTTGAAAATATACTCCTCAATCACGTTATAGGGACTCACCCTAGAAACCCAAATAATCACCCCATATTTATTTGAAACATTGTGGTGGTGAGATTATCAACCAGCTGGTTGAAGCTATAAAACCATTGGAAACCCATGAAGACATGCGTGTTTCCTCTAGTTTGCATGAAAACAGAATACATCCTTTACATGGAGCAAGTGTTAAAAGTTTGTCTTTGTACCCTAACATTCCCCTTATTGGTGCAGTAAATATGCGCTGGTCCTCCTGTGAACATGGTTTGGCTAGGAGTCTGATCTACAGTGGTTTTAGATGCATGGTCAACCTAAGTAATCGTTACCATTGTCTATAGTATACTGATCTTCCTCTTCCTTCATTGTTAAGGGCCTTAGATTGACCTATCAGGCAGGTCTAATATTCATCAACCCTCCATCTATTCTCACTGATATTGGCCTATCTGGTTTTTGTCTGGAGGTGACTTCTAAGGATGCATTTGTTTGCCATGTATGACTGCAGCTGCACTCATTCTTCATCAGCGGCACACCCCTGTCCCCTTCTGCCCAGAACAGCCTACTGGAGGAGGAGACATCCCCAGGAGTTGCCGGTTTTTCGGTTGTCGTGGTTACGTGTCATTCTGAAGGTACTAATCAAATATATGTGGTAGCTCTGAATTTGGGTTGCAAATGTGCACGCCTCTGCAGGCGTGTTGTCATCCACGTGTCCCCTCCTCTCTAGGTCTTCAATCTGGTTGAGATTCTGGTTCACTTCTCATCTAAAATAAATGTTTTGGGCGGGGTGCTTCTTTTGAATCCACCTGCTGGTGTGTTTATGTACTCTTGGACAGTGGCCCCCTCTGACCACTCCCTTTTTGTTTTATACCTCAAATGATCAAGGAAAGCCTCCTTCCCTGTTTTCATGGCCCCTCAAAACCCTCTGTTTGTGTGGTAACTGAGGGCGTGGCCTTCTTTTTGAGCCCGCCTCCTTAAAAGCAACGTTAACATGACCGTTTCCTTGATTGAGAGTGAGTGGGAGATGGGAAGCACAACTGTGTTCTGTGTCACAATGGCTCTTTGTTCTGGTCACTGTTGCCTGGACAGGCTTTATTTAATGGAGGTGGTGGCGTGGTGACGACCATGCAGGGCACACTCCAGCCTGTGTACAAAAATGAGCTTCTTTGTGGAAAGTGCAGGGTTAAATGGGGAATATGTTGACATTTTTAACTTTCGAGCTGACTTGAGTTCATTAGAAGGGAAACAGTGGGGCTTTGTCCTGTGTAGCAAAGCAAAGCCATTAGAAATGCAAACATGAACATAAAGTTGTGTGGTAATGCTCTGTGAGGCGAGGTTCTGGGGTAAATCAAATATGGTAATGTATAGTAGAAAACCTTTGTTCAGGTACACTCCTTGATTGTTATAGTGCCCCCAGAGAACTACAACTGTGTGCCCCAGCTGTTTTTATTTGGGAACACAATTGTCTGTGAAAGGGTGTGTGTTTGTAGGGGGATGGGTAGAGAAGTGTGTCTGAGCCTAAGACAGTAGCATACAGTACATAAGGCTTCTTACCTTTACAAGCAAGTACAGTATAGAGCCCAGTTTAGTATAAAATGTTTCCAGAGCATGGCTATTTTAATAGGCTAGCAATGCCACTGAGTTACTCTGATGACTTATAGTCATGTAGGAAAAAACATTAAATGGGAGTTTTATGGTAAATCATGTGGCTTCTGTGCTTGCCATAACTCCATCCATAAACGAGCATGAGCTAGGGTTTACTGGAGCAGAAGACAAGGCGGGCCATGATTGGTGCTGGGCTAGAGAATGCTTCTGTTGGTCTTTATTATGGGTAAAATAAAACCCTTGATTGATGATGCATACTGCAATCCCTCCGGGGTCTGTTTTCCTGTTTTTAATGCAAGGAAATACTCTGTAGTTTTTCTGAACAAAACAAGGCACAGAATTTAAACTGAATGAAAAGGATAGCCATGCACCTGTTTTACTGGCTTCCATGCTATTTATCATGTTAAAGTGTTGCTGATTTGAAATTATCTTTTATTTTCAATGTTGGGTCTATATATAATTTAAAAAATAGATTAGCAGTATTTTTAAGGAAAATATAACGCCTACCCCCAAAAATAAGGTGTCACAATCCATGAACCTAGACTACCCACACTTTTGCTTTGCCAATAACTCATGTAGTTGTGACCACAGTTCTGTACATTAGGCCTAAATGAGGTGGGCCCTGGAATCCTTGTTATTTTTGACATTAGAACATATAGGCCTATGTGAGGCTGCTTCCGTGTGTTCCAGGAGTAAGTGAGTGTTTTGCACACGGCCCTCCAACCTCAAGAGATAAGGTTTCACTGTTGGCTGGTGGCTGGGTTGTACTTTGGAAGACCTTCACCTCTTTTAACAGTCCATAAACACACCTCCGTTTCTATCTGTCTGTGTACCTCTTGGTAGAACTCTAGACCTGCTGATGAAATAACCTTTATTTCCATTTATAATTAAACATCTAAAGAACATTCTTGTTTAAAGTGAAATTAAAACATGGGTTAAAAATGGTCTTAGCTAGTAGGTCTATAGGTGATTTCATAGTCATGGTGGCTAAAGGCTGCTAAGTTGCCTTTTTATATTATGTCAACATTTCAGTGACCTATTTCTAATGACTATAATATATCTATATAATATTAACTATAAAAGTCCTCATTGGAGTCTCCTAAAAAACTTAACAGAATGCTAGTTTTTGGCTTGTAAAAAGCGTTCACCAAGGATGGTACAATCTTACGCTAAAGGGAGTATCTTGTGTTCAGAAGATTCAATGAAGGACAATAGTGCTAAAGCACCCAGTCATTCCTTTTGTTGTTGTTCTTTGTGTCTCTGCTTTTGAGCATGGCCTAAGTCAGTGAAACTGTCTGTGTAGAATTTTGTGTTCTGAAAATGAACTTCCTCAGCAGGCAGGAGGTGTTTCCTTCCCTCTTGCTCCGCTGTTTGATACTGTGAGGCGAATACTGAGTACTTCTGAAACATTACTGAAGCAAAACAACTACTCCTTTGTATGAGGAGAATGTGGGGCCAATTGTAATGTCTTTGTACAAGCGTTCTTGTTGGCTTTCACCTCAGGCACTCGTTGAGTAGAACTGTTGTTATTGTTTAGTAGTTTCATTCGACAAAAACAAAAGTAAACCATTTCAAAGGTACTGAAACTATGTTCCAATTTCTGCACACCATAATCTTTAAGTTTATTTTTTCTACTATGACTACAATGATATATGGTCTAACCTCTGCATGAAATTTGATAGGAGTCCAATAAGAAATTTATTAACTTACACTGACACTCAAACTCTCCTTTCTCTCTCTCATTCAGAGCAGCAGACTGTGTAGGTAAATAGCCTAAATATCAATTAGGGTTTCAAATGACAACCCTTGCCTTGGGGATTTTTGTGACACACCCTTGTGTATCCATTACAGAGGTGTAACTGGTTTGTGTCAACTGGTTTATTTCTCGCGAATAGGGTGTGCCGTGACTCCGTCTGCGTCATTTAGTCCACACTTTTTCAGGTTACAGTTTCACAATTCCACAGAGTTTTGCTCTCATTTATCCTTTTTTGCTGTTCTCATCATTAAAATATAAATGTGTGTGTCGAGCATTAAATCAAGGCTGCATTGATTATGGTTGGGTGTAAGGGACAGATAACCCGTGGCGGGCCTTAACGGCGCAGAGTGGTGTCATGACATCCAGGTCGCTCCTGGCCTCTCCCAGCAGCGCTCTTTGTCAGACCGGTCTTTTTGCGGAGAATGCGGTCCAGACTGCTGGCCTCAGCACTTTCCGCCTGTATTGATCCCCCTACATTAGGCGCTCTCTTCATGCACAGACATGAGCACAATTGCTTCCCGTACAGCCTTGGCTGCCGTGGCAACTAAGGCACCTGATGTGAGATTGGCACGCTGCGCTTCCTCTTTATATTGTTGCCTTCAAGTAAACCTCCCAACTGGTTCTCCTTGGGCTGTGGCCACTATTGGTTATCGTCTCCTTCACATTCCTGTGTACATATTCAACATTAAGGCTTGATTGGCCACTAAAAAGTCTCCATATGTCTTTGTATACTTCTGAATAGGCTGAGTGCTTAAGCGGATAAAAGAGCAGTTTAAACGGTGGGGGGGAGGTACACCTGCTGATGGTGCCTGTCTGTTTGCACATGAATATGATTGGGCTGGCAGTGAGCGTTGCTATTTTAACTTGCAGATGAGCCACCGGGTCAGCAGCCGTGCCGCTTTGGTGTGTTTTTTAAAAGATGAGCTGCAGTCAACAGGCCAGTCCGGCTCATTAGCTCCCTTTACACGCTAGTGCCCCATTATCCACCCCATCCTCAGCCGCCTCGCTCTTTGATGCCTTTCGATAAGAGCAGCGATAACGGCGGTGTGCTCTTTACGGCTTTGATAATTGACTGACTGTAAATTGTGGGGAAAAAAACAACATAAAAACACTTCCTGTGTTTAATGCTTGGATCCTCTTTGTTGTTGCTTTTCGTTACCCTCCTATTCACCCGGTCTTTGTTTGGTATTTGAATAGCGTTATGGAGGAGCTTCTCAGAGGAAGAGGAAGCGTTTAGCCAAGGGCTAAGCTATGAGTGCGGGGCTGCAGGCCGGGCTGGACCCCTGTGCTTGCCTGGAGGTTAATCGGTGGGTTGTTACTTTGGCCCAGGCCAAGAGAACTACAAGCACTGCCGAACGAGCCGAGGTCATAGTGTGTGTGTGTGTGTGTGTGTGTTCGTGTCAGGGGGGTGTTTGCTTTACGCACTGGCTACACCTGTTTGTTACACTCCGACTCGCTATAATGGAGGCCTTTCTGTGCCACACCTGTGCTGGCATGTAGTGCGCTCTAATCCAGTGACCTAAATGCTCAGCATGGCCTTGTATGGCATAATATATGCACAGATGTAGACTTAACAGTTGGCCACAAAGGGTGGCCTAAGCCGCAGCTTTAATCGCGTTTCTTTTTCTTTCTTTTTTTTTAACGCTGAATGAGTCTGTTATGGATTATGAGTAAAACTTTTCTATTTCAGCCATGTCCAACATGGTTGTGTCCAGGCAAAAAAAAATGGAACTTTTTGTTTTGTTTTTTTGTCTTTGGGGGAGGGTGGGAGAGACCTGCTGTCTGTCTGTCTGCCTCATACCTGTCTAATTTTAAATTCAGCTAAAGTGAGAGCCTGTCATGAAAAGATAAATCTATTTGTGTTTTGGCAGTCAAGCAGAGCCTAGCTCTAAAACAACTGGGCAGTTCTCGCTGCCTGACACAAGTGATTGCTCTACTTTGCTGAGAGCTGTGATTCATCCTATAGGCTGAAGATGACTTGTAGCTTACCTCTGCTCCCCTGCCTCCCGTTTTTCTTTTCTGCTCTGGGCCTTCTGTGAAACACTTCCCCCTGTTGTTAGGCCATTTATGGTCACTTATGCTCCTGGCTGCTCCCCTAGACTCCCGTAGTGTTCTGTTTGTTGGTAATCACATCCAGAGGTGTTGCTATTCAACAAGTAGGCCTACATTGGGTTCACTTTAATTTAAACTGGCAATTTGGTGCTAGTAAACACTGGCAAAGTTGGAAGTTACACAATATAGTTATATACTATGAAACTGTTTGTATAATGCATACTGTAGTAGGTTTTTTTTAATCCATACTTTGATATAAGGCAAGAAGCCTGTGTGTGCGTATTTGTTGTGATAACCCTCACTAAAGGAGTACTCTGACCATGAGGGGAGTTTATTGGAATCATTGGAATCATTGGAATATTGGTCGCTTCCATTCGCCCACATTCCAATTGGATATCATTTCTGCCATTCCGGGTTAGGGATATGCATTCAGACTAATTTTGATATTCGAATAATTAGTTCACGAGTAATAAGGAGAGATAATGTATCAGAATTGCTTATTAAATCCACAGCAATCAAATCTGATTGAACATGCTTGTTATAAGCCATATACTCCATATATAGCCATATTTGAAAAACAACAACCGTGGATCATTTCCTAAATATCTTTAAACACAATTATTATCTCCAGTTTCATACAGCTGCTGACACCATACTTCCCCCTGATCCCCCGAATAATGATATTTTTTTACCTTATTTATTTATTTATTTATTTGTTTGTTTGTTAGTACTCGAATACTTGCACTCCGAATGGTTAACTGAATATTCAAAAACCTGTGCACACCCTAGTCCGGGCCACAATTACTGTAAGACGGGAACAAATAAGTCTTCCAATAGTCCAATAACCTTTCCAGTATCCAGGTATTTGTTTTACATTCAACTCCTTTACTGTGTCAGTGAGTGAGTTTTTATCTCACCACACCTCACACTGTCCTCCCCACCTGCTCTCTGCCCTCGTCTGTTCTTTGGCCAGGTATTAGGTCGCCTGCATCGTTGACTGGTAATGGCCCACACCTGGTGTCCCTCCACAGCAGTGTGTGGCTCCCAGCCGCTGGTTGCAGTTTCCCTTTTTGTGTGTGTGTGTGTGTGTGTAGGCCCTCACCTTGCCGTTATTATGCAGAGTTTGGCGCAATTCTTTTCTTTGGGTGCATAAGTAAAACAAATATATGCCTCAGCCTCCCCCTTGCCACCCTCCCCATGGCTTCCTCCATCCAGCCATACCCCTGCCCAGACCACCCACCCCAAACTGGGCATCTGCAGCCACAGTACAGCTGGAGTATCATACTGCAGGATGCCGCTTGGTAGCAGAGCGAGCTTGGATGGATTACGCATTTTCCCATTGACTCGCTGTTTGGTGGATTTCTGCTCTTAATTGAAGGGACGGCACAGTTGTCATGGTGACACTGAGGGCATAGATTAGAGCTTGTTTTGAGCTGAGCTGAGCTCTTTGTGCTTGTGGCACCATTGACTGGTGTGCGAGCGCATAGCCTGCCTATTGTCGCAATTCAATTAATTGGATTTACATTTGAGCCTAACGAGACCAGTCGCATTTTTTGTCTTCCCAGCAAATAAATACCACTAATATTATGTGTCAACTTTAGTTGAGCAGTTACAGTTGTAAAAATGCATCATTAACGCCAATTCTGTTTGCATATTTGTGTGGAAATGGTCTAAATAAATAGTCCTTGGTGTAACGTTGTCACAGGGCAACACAGGTAGGTTAATAAAATACAGTATATAGGCTACTAGCTCAGTACACCTACTAATTGACAGTATTATGATTATAGTACTGCCAAGGACTTTTGGAAACTATAAGCTTATCCGCCAACACTGCATTGGTCATCACTTTGTCTTAAACCGTAATTTCCAGAAACGCCTCTGTTGCTCCAGTGAATGTGTCTCGCAGGGGCAGCCTGCAACTAGTGTTTTGATTAGTCAAAAAGGGAATTAATCAGTGTGTGTGTGTGTGTGTGTGTGTGCGCGCGCATAAACATCCAACGTTCTAATAGTGTTGTGTGTTTATACTGTGTGGATACATATGTGGAGAAAACGATGGAGCATGACCAGTGGGCCAGAAGTGCTACTGAAGACGGGTAAATGTGCTTCCTGTGCTTCCTGTCTATCCTGTAAACCGGGAAAATGTTGACTCTCACAAACAAGAAAGCTCCAGGAAACCCCCACAGATAAGACCTCGGGTGTTCTGAGAGAGGAGGCAAGTTAGCTCAAAGCTCACTCTGGTGCAATTCGTTTAACATTGCATGGTCCCTGTTAAGTCAATTAACTGAATTAAACAAAGGAATCAATCACAGAGAAACAGTGTCAGTTGTCACATGGAGAGTTTGGGAGATGTCAATCAAAATACTCAACTTAAAATAACTCAAAACATTTTCCCTATTTACATGCTAGACGGGAATAAACTTGACCTGTCTACATTAGTACTCCTGGGTCACAGTGAAAAAGGCACATTTATCTGGTATTTGAATGCCATTTATTAAACTATAAATATTGTTTCAAAGCACCATGTACCTGGACTGCATGCCGTTTTTACACTTGGTTGCAAGGCACACAGGTTAACTGTTAAAGTCATCACAAATTACAGGGCATTGAGTTGACTATATACTGTTTTGACAAAACCAATACTCAACACAAGTTCTTTTACCCACCCATAATCACATTGAATTACTGCTATTGTATGAAATATGGTGGCAAACTGTGAAAGTGTGCCACACAATTAGCCATCAAGAAATAGCACAATTCATGAATTTAAAAGGTTCTTGGCTTTTTCTTCGCAATGATAGCTTATTGCCAATGTCAAGTTTCCAAGAGGTATTAAGTATTACTAAGGAAGCCCAGGTCATTAGCTTAACCTGGCACATTCACCCTTTGGTCCTGGCTGCGTGTTTAAGATCCATCCACTTGGTAAGATGGAGGCCCAGTACTTGATACTGTAGTGGCCGTCATGAATTTTCTTTTTTTACCGGATGGTTTCATGCTCATTTACACTTAACGAGCAGCTGCGTCTCGTCTGAAATGATGTGGGCGTCGAGGAGTGGGGCTTTAAGTTGGTTGAGCCTCTTAAGAGGACCTGCTCCAAGGTCCTTGGCTGGAGTCTAGAGTGGGGTATGGAGAACCTCTCTGTTCTCACGAGGTAGGGGGGGCGTTAGTGGACCACCAGCAGACGGGCACAACTACAGGGGACTAAGGGGAAAACCCTTAGGATAAACATTTCAGTGCTCAGATAGGCATGTCATTCCAGTGGTTCATGTGCAATCACTTCACTCTTTTTGGTTTCGATTATTTTTTTTCCTAATAGTTTTTGTGTTGCATCGCTCTGCTAGCTATTTAACATTAACAATATCTCCTCTCTTCTCCAGACCTCTCTGGTTTAATGGGTCCAATCATTGGGATGTCGCCAGATAAGAAAGCGGAAATTCCGGGTGTGCAGGAGGAGCGGGCGGGGCTCAGAGGTGCGTGCAGCGCGGGGACCCTCCCCGAGGCAGAGTGTGCCTCCAGCCCGCTGGCCACCAGCGTGGATCGCTCCGGAGGCTCGGAGGACGAGGAGCTGACCAACCTGAACTGGCTCCACGAGAACCTCCTCCAGAACTTCACCTTGGGTGGGCCTGAGGCTCAGGCCAGCTCCAGCCCCCTGCTGGACATCGAGGGCGACCACGGGGCCAGCCGGGGCCCTGCCTCCTTCTCCTCGGCGTCGGCGCACAGCAGGGGCCGGGAAAGGGACACGTTGAAGTCGAAGCCGCCCTTCTCGTTCTCTCTGCTCATCTACATGGCCATTGAGCAGTCTCCCAGCAAGTCCTTACCCGTCAAAGAGATCTACGGCTGGATCCTCGAGCACTTCCCTTACTTCTCCAATGCCCCCACCGGCTGGAAGAACTCTGTTCGTCACAACCTCTCCCTGAACAAATGCTTTCGCAAGGTGGAGCGCAGTTTGGGAAAGGTCAGTTGGAAAACCCCATTTTGAGCTCCCTGTACACTACTCTACACACGCTTCCCCAGACAAGTTGTGTATCGGTTAGGAGTGAGCCTACATCAGTGGGCCGGCCCGAGAGGTAGGCCCAGTTTATCTCTGCTAGCTTAGTCGAACCGCATCAGCATTTGCTGAGCGCACTGTTGCTGGTGAGCGGCGTCTTGCCGCAGAGGGCTGCAGCGTGGCACTGTGACAGCAGGCCTGCGCTGCACAGTGGCCGCAGGGACCTCTGACTCTGCTGCGATAAGGGCGGAGCCATGTCAAGGTCACAGGAAATGCAAGCCCAGCACACTTAGATAGGGCTTTATCTGCTCGAGCACAACAAGGTAGTGCGACTGCTTGCCTGGGCGGGGCAAGCAGGGAGCAGCCTGCAGCTGAAACCAAACACTGTGACGCTGTGAGAGCCAGCCTGCCAGCCTCACCCCTTCTACTGACGGAGGAAGGCGAGGCTGGCCGGGTCATGGACATGACAGAGGAAGTTTTCGTGTTAGTCACAAATGAATAAGCCACTAATGGGAAGTTAGAGAAATGTGTGGTTGACTGTATACTTGTGTATAACTGATTTAAATTAGAGTCAACAGATCAATAGTGTAAAATCCGACTCAGAAAAGACCACACATAAGGCTTTTGTTGTCTCCGGTATAACAGTGATACTACATTACGACACAGAGTGGCAGTTTAGTGGCTGTCATTAGGTTCAGTGTACTAAAGCTGAGCGCCGGTGGACAGTAATGTCTTCCCACACCGGGGGAGTGGGCAGGAGTTGGCTGGCCGACACAGGCTCGCCAGAGAGCAGGTGTGTGTGCAGCACGAGCCCCGCCGCTCGCTAAAAGAGGCCCGGTGCCGTTTTCTCATGACACTGCGTGGTGGTTTCCGTTGTCATGGCGACGTTTCCTTCTTCCTGCATCGGCGCTGGCTGGTAATCTGAGTCAAGGTTATTCCCCTCCACCGCCGCCCACCGCTCTTCTCAGACAGGGTAAGAATGCACTGGCATGAGATAAGGCGACAGTTGGCTTTAGTAGACGAACGCACCGCTCGTGTACTGCCCTCGTACTTCTGTGGCTGTGAAGGAATTTCTATCACCGTGCACATTCATATTTTCATAGAGTTTTCCATGATGGTTTATGACCATTTATAGTCCATTTAACTTATCATACTGGTCCACATTTGTAGTTGTCAGTTACTACTAACTAAGGATTTGTGATAGGTTTGCCATGGCAGTAAATCCTGAAATCCAAAGCGTGGATTTTTTGGTTGTGTTTATAACCGTAGTGACAATAAACTCAATAGACCTAGCCTACTACGGGATGTTTATCTTGTAGTGTTCCCTTACACGTTCCCCTTACCCTATACAAATTGCTATAAAAGCCTACAGCCACAGGATCCCTACTTTCTCATGTATCTCATGTGACCAAAAACCTTTCTCCTTTCTGCGCCCGCAGGCCAATGGAAAGGGTTCCCTCTGGTGTGTTGACCCCGAGTACCGGCCCAACCTGATCCAAGCTCTTAGGAAGCAGCACTTCCCTGCCGCGCATGCCTTCTGTACACCACCCGCCTCCCCGCCCAGGTGAGCCCCTCATCTGCCGTTCGGCGTCTAGAGTTGCCAGTCGCCCAGTCGCCCAGTCAGTGTTGCCGTGGTTTGTGTTTCTGCTCATTTGACCGCAATTAGGTACAGATTCTCCAAATTCCACTGTCTAGCCTAGTTCAGTATGTTACACGAGTGAGGAATTTGTCACGGTGTTGTCAACGCTGACAAGCCCAGTTGTGTGTGTGTGTGTGTGTGTGTGTGTGTGTGGTTTTAGGTGATTAGGTAATTTGTTAAGTCGGCGATGACTAAACGGTTAGGATTAGAAGAGTAGCTTTCTTCCCTCTGTGCGCAAATGTCAACCCATCCCGTTTTGTTTGTTTACCCCCTGCAGTGCCTCCTCACCTCCACGCCACCTCTTCCTGCAGAGCTGCTCATTTAAAGGTGAGACCCAAACCGGCACCCTTTCTCTGTCCTGCTTCCTGTCTTCTGTTATGAGTTTTATTCATGTGTGCGAGCTCACAACTTAATTTTGAAATAATAATGTATTTGTATTTTTTTATGAATTATTGTATTAATTGTGTTTATTCTAAATTGGCCAGACTACATTTGTGTCGCAAAAATTAGCTAAAAAACACTTTGCTGTTGAGGCTCATGAGTCAAAAAGTGAAGGAGGTACCCTAGATCAGGTACCTGTTCAAATAGAGCTTACTGGATGCTCTGTAATAATGTTCCACTTAAACCAGTTGCAGGTTGTGTTTGTGCAGTATTGTGAGCGTGTTGCCGCTGCATGTTTTGGTCTCAGCACATTTAGCGTCGCTATGCTTCCATCCACACTTTGTGTTTCCATTCCCTCCCCCATATCACCACAGACTCATGTAAACCATAACGGTGAGAGCAACCAATCTATTTCTAAGCCCCCCCACCCCCACCACACCACCTAAGGTTCTGTAACCTTGACGACAGGCAGAGTTTCTGCTGGCGCAGAGCGTGGCACACTCAGCCTAGACATAATCATTAATAATTTAGAGCTCCTGAAGAGAGATGCGTGGCATTGAGACACTTCTTTAGCTCTTGGCTGCAGCGTGAGCACACGGGGGCGCTAGCTAGCAAATCTCCTCCCTATCTGTCAGCGTAGTGAGTGGCGGGAGGAGGCGCATCTGCCTGCTTCGACCGGAGGGGGCTTTCCCCTAGCTCCAGGACTGACCACCATCCATGTTCTCTCCTCTTCCAGAGTCTGACATTGACGCTGCCACTGCCATGATGCTCCTAAACTCGGCCCCCGGGCACCACGTCGACCCGTGTAAGAGACCCCCACCCAACACACCCGGCCGTGAATTCAGTCCCCGCTCTCTGCCCGCCACCTGAACATTGCTTACGTTTTGTGACTCTGTGGGGCTGTCCATGGATGACTGATTCCTCCCCATGCTTCCATAGCATACGTGTTTGTTAGGTGCTAGTGGGCTGCTTATTGTGCCATATCCACTTAAATTCAAATTCACTGTGGGCACAGTGAGTTTCATTTGAAATCTTTTCTCTGTAAAATATTGTCTTTTAAAAAAAATAATATTCTAACTACTGTAACAGTTTTGTCACCTCCTACACACTTTCAGTATCGAAGACATTGTCAAGCTGAATTCCTGCCATTTCATAATTTTTTTTTTCCTGTATTGCATTCATCAGTCAATATTTCTGTCGTCAATTAAGTTACATGTGAAGCCTCAACACATGAACACCTTGAGTAAGGGCAGCAGTGCATATAACCTACGTAGAGAGAAGGCTTTCTTTCACTGCCCTCCTTGTTACACACTGTAAGTTCCCATCTCGCTGTGTGTTCCTATAGGCGATTCTGATAGTCCTCTGGACTTGTCCCGACCCGACGCTGTCCTGGTGAGCAGCGACCCGAAGCAGGACCACAACTACAGCAGCATGGCCCTGCAGCGCTGCTCCTCCCGCTCCTCCTCCTCCTCGTCCCTCTCCTCCCTGGAGGAAGGGGGCTGCGACCGCGGTCAGACCCGCCGCGCTGGCAGCGAGGGCTTCCACAGCGACGAGGACTCCGACCTCTGGGACGAGAGGGGCGGCCGCCAGCCCCCGCGCCGCACTCCGCCCGTCAAGAGGGCCCGCCACGACACCCGGCCGGAGCTGGACGAGGAGCTGAAGGAGGCGGCCGGTTCCCTGCTGCACTTGGCCGGCATCCGTAGCTGCACGGAGGGCTCCAGACGCCCGGTCAAGAGCAAAAAAATAAACCGGAAATAATTTTTATTTTTCATCAGACTCCTGACCTTAACCCCTGACCGTGTGTCCTAGTGTGCCTCCTTCTCCTTATCTGATCACCGATTGGCCATTTTGAGCCTTTTTTTGTTTTGTTTGAGATACCCCTGTTTGACACAATAAATGGCAATAGTATCGTTCACACAGGAGAACAAAGCCATATAGAGACATTTGTAACTCGGGTGTGGGGTAAATACCAGGGCTCAGGCCATGGAGAAACATCAGTGATACCTATCCAAACAACCTGCCTGTTTCTGTTGGATTGAACAATCTTCTCTGGGGGGTGGGGAGGGGGGGAGACAAAATGGGAAAAGCTTTTCTAACTCAAAGCGTTGCATGCTTCCTTCTAGAACCTGTATCCTCTTCCAAGTGAACCTATTTATGAAAGGAATGAGTGCATGTTTAAAACAGAAGATATCTAACCTGGTATCGTCAGTATCTCCTTTTTGTGCTCAAGAGAAAAAACACAGTTTGGAACGGCACCCTTGCTCTACAAATCTTCTTTAAAGAGAGATGCAATAATTAATTCTCAACCTTAACTGCTCTTTTTAACGTTATTTATTGGTGGTGCTTTTCCCACAGTACACTGGTTAAATATCCTATTTAAGAGAAGAAATGACAGTGTTAAGACCTAATCATCAGCTAAATGTATTACACACGAGCTGAGCTCTGACTCTCACAAACAGGATTCGCAAGATGTTGAAATAGCATAAATCTGCCACTGCCAAATTAATTTGCGAAAATAGTCTATATATATATATATATATATACACACACACACACATTTTTATTTAATTTTTTTGTCTCGTGCTAAAGGAGAAAAAAAAGAGAATTCCTGTTTTGCGTATTCACCTTTACCCTGTTTTCTCATCAGTATGTTTTCTCATGTGTAAACATTTTGTGTTGTTTATATTGTATTTATGTTTGTGCTCACAACCTATGCAAGTTGAAGCTACTGATATCGCCCCCTGTGCGCAGATGTAGACTCACTCATAGACTGGTGAGTAGTGTTCATGCCTCTATCACTGACGCAACCAACTTGGACGATTGGCATAAAAGGAAATGGTTTGAGATGCTCCAATTGACTGGTTTTGTTTCACTTAAACTTTTTCGTCAAGCGATACTGCTTGAAGTGATCTGAGTGGTGTAATTCGAATCTATAACTCTATTCTGTTGTAATTGGTCTAATGATTGAGGACTCGCGTAGTTTGACTTTTTGGCCACATTAATACATGGGAGGTTTACAGCCAGCGCCATGAGCAGAAGATGGAGCATATACAAAAGCACAGTTCCTAGCCCAATGATGTCCCTGAGACTCCATACTTGTTTTTGCAGAAGATGGAGCATATACAAAAGCACAGTTCCTAGCCCAATGATGTCCCTGAGACTCCATACTTGTTTTTTGTCTTGTTTACAAACCCTCTACAGTTGGTAGCAAAAATACAAATTCATAGACACTTTATACAAACTGATTATGCACATTAAATCCTTGCATATTCTGTTGGTTGGTCCTGTGGCCAAGGTTTAAGTCTCCACTTTAGGACGGATTGGGCGTCAGGGCTGTTTATTTGGGTTCTATAAGAGTGAATAATGAGAATAAGAGTGGAGTGCGGAACCAGGAGAGGCCATGTGAGGTTTACGCCTGGTTCTGACTACCCGCTGTTGTCTGTTCTTTGTTCTTCCTGCTAGAACAAAATAAGGAAGTGTGCTCTCTCTTCTCAAAGCTGTGAAATGGGGTGTTTATTGTCAGTTGATTACATGCAGTTCAGGGAGTGGAAGTTGCAAGAGACTTACGGGAAAGTCTGCGCAGAGATATGGAAAGCTGTGTGCAAGCATGAGACTGCCATGGGAGAAAATGTATTTAAAAAAAATAAGTTTTAAAAATATCTTGATGGAAACATGTTGGACTAGTTCTCATGTTGCATCACAATGACTTATTATAGTATAGTTTGCTTGACCAGTGCCAAACATCTTGTGCCACTGTAAACTTGTGAAACTGTAAACACCATCGTCACCCATGTTCACTTTGTATAGTCACATGGCCTAGGTTTCAGAATAATTCTGGCAGGAAATGGGAGAGGTCTCTAATCAGTAATAGTGACTCAATTAAACTGGGTTTATTTTTTTTGTTGATTTTAAAACGGTGAGAGTTGTTCTCAGAACTAATCTGTGGTTCTCCGTAAATAAAATGGCTTACACTGGTCTTTTTCAGCTGTGAAACGAGAGAACAAATTGTTGCTCATTAATCAGTTTATTTATAACTTTAATTTATGGGATTTTTAGAAATGCATTTTCTGTCAAACAAGAAGTGACTTCTCAATAGGCACATTTATTTTCTCCCTCTGTGAAATTACCTTGTTAAGAATATTGAATATTTCTTTCTCCTGAGTTTATTTTACTGCCATACACCTTTTTCTTTTGCTGTTATTATGCCAATGTCTGTCTTTTGAGCTGGATATTCTTTTCCCTTTAACCATGACTGCCATGTTTCCTCATGTTTTGTTTTTACATTTGTGTTAGCTTGGCTATGACACAAATTGTTGATCCTGAAACCATTTGTTGCCAAAATGTATGTACAGTAAAAGCAGGGGTAGATATTTCACATTCCCCTTGCACTCTTTTTATTCATTTTTCAATCTTTCTTTCTGATGTTTTTTATTTATAGGGTTTGTGACCGCATCGTTACACATTTGTAATTAGCTGCCAATAATATTACATTAAGTTCATTGCCATTATGGAAATCATTTACACTTACTGTACTGCCACTTCAAACTCATGCTTCCAGGGATAATTAGATGGTGTTGAAAAATTTATTTCAGCTGTGCTTAAAACTGGAAAAGACCAACTTAGTCCCTCCGGCTGCTAATTTCTTAAAACTAAGTTGGACAGTAGAGAGGGTTGGCGGGAAATTTATAAAGCGATTATTAGGGGGAAAATCTTGTTCTTTCTGTAGCACTTGCCAGGAAGAAGGTTCTGTGGGTCCCTCAAGTAACATTGTTTCTGAGTCGGAGTGAGTGCTAACCTCTGCGTGAGCTATTTAATAGCATTTTACTTGTACAACCCAAAAACTGCACACAATTTCCATTGCTTGACATCTAATTATATATTATATATTATTTGATATTTTATTTTTAAAATATTTTGGTAATTACAGTGGTAATGATGAGCAATTTTCATATTTTTTGTTGTTGCATTTGACTAAGTAAGGCTGCCAACCCAGTATCAGTTTGTATCAGTCGTCTGCCATGTCTGTTAGACAGACACACCTTTTTGGTTTTTGTATGCTAACCTCTGTTTATAAAATGTTTATAAGATTTATTTTCGCCAAAGATATGCAATTGCATTATATATGGTATTACAAAATAATAATAAAACCTGTTTTTGTTTTATCACTTTTTGTACTGCTGAGATTTGTTTCTAATTGCTATATATTCTGTCTCATAACAAAACTGGCATCACTAAAAAAAATATTGTAGTATAATTGTGGCTATTTACCCTACAATCATTCTCCCCCAGAGAAATTATTACCATCATTCTACTTTGTCTGTTTGGAATTTCTTTGCTCAACAATGCCATCTACTGTGTTATTCACACAACTTGAACATTCATTATTAGGTCAATATTGCATTCCGAAATTATATTATTGTTATTAATATTAACCCACCAAACTGAGCAGTTTAGCCATACTCTAAATGAGAAGGCTACGTGTTACAGTAAAATGTGTGGTGGCTCTGCCATGGTTTTCCTTTTTTTTTTTTTTTTTTTTTTGGTCCATATGTCTACTTGAATGCATCAATGCCAACAAGGCAGGTTGCCAGAACTGCACCTTTCAGTAATGCTGTTTCCAAGGCAGCATCTATGATGGACACATCATCAGATGTCCTAACGACACTTCCCTGTAAGTTAATTAGTCATGGAGGACTGCGGGATGAACACAGCGTGACCCTGAACAAGGGGATGTCTGACTAGCCTCAGGCCCATTGGCATAGCTTCTATTGTTCAATGGAGTCCTGTGTGTCTACTGGGGGTGAGTGTGGAGGGAGGGAGGCTTCTCCCCACTGGCTGTCTCAATTCAGCTTGAAATCAGAGCAGCTCTACCTCCCCCCTTCTCCCACATGGCCTTAGCAACCACGCCACGCCAACAGTTACCAGGCAACCAGACAATGCTGGAGCCACTGGCTGCGGTGTGCATGCTTGTATGTGCGAGAGAGTTTCTGTAAGCTCTTAAGATCAAGAATGATACATCAACAGAGGAAATGTGCTATGGTTAATATTAAAACACAAAACCATTTTAAGACCTTTATCATACAAACTGAAAGGGATCTCGATGGATGCAGTTCAAGTAGTCGGGTTTGAATAGTGCGTTTTGTAAACCACATCTCGTTGCACTGATGCTGAATGAGGGCACTGGCATTATAAGGGGAAATAAAAACACTCTTTCACAGGGGTACGGTGACCCGCTTCTGGGGTAGATGTCCCCTGTGGGCATATCCGGAATCAATAAAATTGAACAACTAATGTAGTCCTGATATCTATTCCTAATATTTCAATGTCCCTTTATTCCTAACTGTAATTGAGCAACTTATGTAGTCCTGATATCTATTCCTAATATTTCAATGTCCCTTTATTCCTAACTGTAATTGCCCAAAGGCAGTGACTGGAAAGGAGAGATCCTTCTGTAACATCACATTCATTATAGCTCACTATAGCCAAAATAATACCACAATTGTCATCGAAATACATTGAAATTGATGTCACTATATCTTCATTATGTATTTTTTGTTTATTTTTCCTCTGTAGTGTTGCTAGACCGCCAAACATTAGAGGGCGCCATGCTTCGTCTTTACCTAAAATGATCAACTTTGAACTGTAGGCTTGTCAAACAGTCCGTCTGTTGATGGTTCCCAAATGGTAGTGGCCAGATTGGAGAATGACGGTTAGAAAATTAAAGTGTTTTATACTTACTGGGCAATAAAATATAATTACTAATATTCGATTTTAATAGTACTAACAATTTATTAGCAGTTTCCCAGACGACTGGGGTGTACGACTCGTGTCACCCCCCCCCCCCCTCGAGTGATTTAAATTAGTTGTTAGCCGGGGTGTCGAATTTGTTTTGCTAGACAGCTAATGTTAATGTTAGCTAGCCTTTTAGCTAGATGATTAGCCTAGCTGTTTGCTTGGATGTGTTAGCTGAAAAAACCGCTAGCAAGTTGGAATGACATCCGGTTTCAGATTAAAACAGGTGATCACCGGTTAGCCCTTTCTCAACGGTTCAAGACCGTCACTTTGTCACAATGTATCCGGGGTCAGTCATACTAAGTAACGGAGCAAGTCAGCCAAAGGAAAAGATTACAGGTAGCAAGGCTACAGCAAACCTTATCTAACCATAGGTTTGGCTGCAGCTGTCATTGTAAAGAGGCTCGTAAAGCACGACAAGCTAACCTAAGGTAACGTCGCTTGTTAGCTAGATAGGGTTACTTCTGAACAGAAACAGGTAGCTGGGGGTAAAGTGTATTATTACTTACGTTACCAACAATGGCTGCAGACCTACAAGCAAAATACAGCAAGTTGGCACAGGAGTATTCAAAGGTAAGGGACTGTTTGTAGCGTTGTTATTCATTTTTTTTTTACTATGCAGTACAATGCATTTAATATTAATGTAACTGGAAATCACTTACACGTGATGTTGGTTTCCTTAAGAAATCATAATCAAGATGCTATGGTACATTACTGTAACAACTCCTTGCAGTTAACTATCTGTTATATAATTATTATAACCATAGTGTCATTGAACGAATGCACACTATATTTCTGTGAGGGAATTTAACTTGGTGGTATCAATGTGACACATTTCTATTGAATTGGGAACGCAGTAAAAGCACTGCTGAATTTTTCAGAATAAGTGTCAATTATTATGTTATCCACGTGTTAAATATATAATAGGGTTACAGGAGATTTTGAGTGACAGCTCTTGCTTGTAATGAAGAAGCATGTACAGTATATGGCAGTGATTGTTCTCAAGTCTTTCTCTGCCTAGTCAGCTGACAGCATAGGGGAATGGCTGATCTTTCCTGTTGAATGATTAGTCAAACACCAGGCCGCATCCTGTTTAGGAAGTGCTGATGGTGTAACTTTATCCTTATTCAACTTTACATTGAGCAGCCACAGACATCCAGTAGAACACAGTAATAAGAGTGAGCGTCATTGATAACACTTAAAAAGAGCACAAATAAATTAAAAAACGGGAACAACACAGGAATGCTTTTAAAGCCTTTCCTACAGATAGGTATATTTACTAAATTCAAACTTATATTAGAAACTGTTTTTGATAATTTCCCGCCATCTTTTCTCAGCTTCGGGCCCAGAATCAGGTGCTGAAAAAGGCAGTAGTGGATGAACAAGCCAGCACTGCCTCACTTAAGGTAAAACACATTAATAACGTTATAGAGACTTCACATGTGTGCAATGCACCTGTACTCCTGCAGCACTATGAGTGTGAATCATGTTAACTAGCTAGTATAAGTATTTGGACTTAACAGAACAGTCCAAATTCAGTCTCTTCATATGTAAATATCTAACAGAAGACGAATCAGAATCAGAAAAAGCTTTATTGCCAAGTACGTTTTTTACGCATACAAGAAATTTGTCTTGGCGTTGTTGGTGCATGTCAAACACCCTCCAAATACAAGAAAGACAAGATATCAAGTACTAAAAACACAAACAATACAAGTATGTATACATAGTATGTTTCAAAAATAAGAAGAGCAGTGCAGCTGAGTAAGTACAGTAACAATGTGCAAATGTTCACAGTATGAAACAGGGAAGTTCGAGCTGAGCGTTAATTTAACACATAAAGTTGTAAATTCAATGTGACATGTAGAGGTGTGTGGAGAGTGTCAGGGTGGGTTCCGGGCCTTGTTGATAAGGCTAGTAGCAGATGGGGAAAAAACTGTTCTTGTGACGTGAGGTTTGGGTCCTGATGGACCTCAGAGTTTGTGACCGGGGTGGGAGGTATAAGCCACAATCTTTCCTACACGCTTCAGTGTAAAAATATTGTTAAAGTGTTAATGCCATAGTGGCGCTTGTCACCTGTCAAGATTATATCCTTGTGGAAAAAATATCTCCCACTATTAAATTTTTTCAAAACAGAATGGTTTGTCCACACAGACTTTGTTGTGGGGTGGTGCTAGGAGTGACTTTATCCCATATTTCAGCAGCAGTATAAGATTATTCAACCAACCTAGTGCGCTAACTGGCAGTGTTAGCCTTGACCTGGTTTTATTTTTATCTCACCCAGGACCAGCTGAAGCAGAGGGACCAGAGCCTCCGGAAGGTGGAGCAAGAGATGGACAGCCTCAGCTTCAGGAACCAGCAGTTGGCCAAGAGGGTGGAGCTCCTGCAAGAAGAGCTGGCGGCCAGTGAATCCAAGGGAAAAAAGGGCAAGGTAGGAACCAGGAGGAACCATAAAGTATCTAGAGACGAGGCGAGAGGAGAGGAGAGGAGCCACAGTGGTTTCTGTAATGATCATCAAACCTATTTGACTGCAAATTGTAGCAAGAAAAGTACAGTTATGTCTAATATGTTAATCACCATTCATTTGCTAGATATTGTGAACACAGTGATGATTAACAATTTGATGATTGATGATTTGCAGATGGAATATAACTGGCACTTTTATATTTTTACAGCATTTAGCAGTATTTCAACATTTTGATATTTTTTACCAATATTCTGTTGTGGGATTATTAATTGTGGGATTAAAGTTGTAAAATAGACCTATACAGAGTCAACTGTCTGTGATAGTTTCATCATTATCATGTCCCACTGTTTCCTCCCTAGAGTAAAGGAGACTCCCCCTCTCAGCAAGGCCTGCAGACCCAGAGAGTTTTCGATGAGGACCTCCATAAAAAGATCCAGGAGAACGAGCGGCTTCACATTCAGGTGAGCAGCTCACATGTTAGTATAGCGTATCAGTAGGGATGCGATGGTACAGTGAGCCCATGGTCTTTGGGTCATGGTACGGTACGGTTTCGGTATCTTTCATATTTAAGAAATGAAGAAAAACACATTGCCATTTTAACAGTCTGCAGCTCAGTACCTGCTGCGCTGCCGTTAAAATACACAAACCTACCTTAAGTCTCGGAAACGTTATAAAATTGACATAATATTGTAATACTGTGGATCATGTGTGCGTATTATAGTGTGGGGGCGTACCAAAAGGTTTTATAACATACCGTGTACCGGGTTTTCTATTTGTTCTCTGTTTTTGCCGGTTAGTTCTATGAGGCGGGTGAGCAGCACCGGTGGCAGGAAGCTCAGCTGAGGGCCCGCTTAGAGGAGCTGGAGAAAGGCTCAGAGCACCACCAGGCAGTCGTGGATGGACTTACCAACAAATACACGGAAATGGTTGAGAGACTGCAGGCTGACAAGGCCCGCCTAGAGGCGAGGAAGAGGAGGAGGAGGAGGAGGAGGAGGAAAAATCTGTTTCTTATTAGGTAATGGCTTACTAACTGTGTGTATGTCTTTTTTGTCTGCCAGGTGAAAGCCCAGACTCTGGAGAGGGAAACAAAAGAATGTAGAATGCGCACTGAAGAATGGTAAATCCCTTTGTTTATACTTTACAGTGATGGAATCCATAATTTACTACGGAAATTGCTATTCATATACAGTATACTGTACAATGGGTGTTTAAATTGACCATCTTTAACTTCACAAATAACTAATAACAAATAACTAACTAAAAATTCCCATGTGGTTTCCATGGTAGGTTTTATTAAGTTTTTTAAATAATCATCCCAAATCTGCATGAGCTATTACAGTACGTCAGTTAGACCATTGGGGCCATAATGTAACAAACTGCTTTACATAATGGGTATAGATGTTGGACTCCCAGCCGGAAGGTTGTGGGTTCGAGCCCCAGAGTTAGCTTACCTGTAAGCATCCTTGAGCAAGATGCCTAACCCCTATCTGCTCCATGTAATAGCACCATGTAATTGTGCTATTACATGAAGCAGATTTAATTAAAAGTCGCTTTGGATAAAAGTGTCTGCTAAATGACCTAATTGTTATTGTAATAACGTGTAGGTTTAATACACAAAATGACCGCAAAACAATACATCGCTAATTTAATCATTTGAATGGCCTTAATGACAATTCTCCATGTTTTTTAAACTAGTCAGAGTTTGGCCTGCCTGCCAGTGCACATGACCACAGTAGATGTATCTTTCCCAGCATGTCATGTATATACAAACCTACAAAGGTTTGTGTGTGTATACTGCAGGGAGTAAATCCCCTTCTCAGTGCTTGTTGATCTGTGCAGGCAGCAGCAGCTGGGGCGCTGCCAGTCAGAGCTGAACAGACAGGTGAAGCAAAGCAGCAGCGTCATTCAGGAGAAAGTGCCCTTCAATGACACCAGTGAGTATTGCATTCATATAACAAAATGATTGCCTCGACTGGCGTAATTACATAATACAGTTGGAGCAGTGTTCAGTACAATGGCCAAAGTCTGGCTAGGGACTAACTGGGGTGCCCCGTCTCTCCTGCTCTGCAGAATTTAGTGACTACAACAGCCTAAACGTTCCACCACACAATAGAAGACACCAGGTGAGACACTGTATTCACTGTATTTATTTCTTACCACGCTAGAGGATGCATTGGTCTCATGCGCTTTCTCTGGCTACAGCTGAAGGCTCGGGACGTGGCAGGTCAGGCCCTGGCGTTTGTACGGGACCTGGTGGCTGCTCTGTTGAACTTCCACTCCTACACAGAACAGAGGGTGCAGATCTACCCCCTGGACTCCTCCATCGAATCCATCTCACCTCTCAACCAGAGGGTGAGGGGGACACCATGCACAAGCAATACATTGACCTGAATACCGTAGACTCTACATGTCAGCGGTTACATACACTTATTAGTAACTGAGTCCAAATAAAACATTGCTTTATATTTATTTGAATAAGAAGCATGAAATGCTCTCTGCTGCCCCCTTACCAGTTTTCCCAGTACCTACATGAAAATGCAGCCTATGTGCGTCCGCTAGAGGACAGTTTGGCGCAACTACACCAGAGCATCACAGAGGATACTGTCACAGTCCTGGTGAGTCATTGGTAGGATAGAGGGAGGTTGGGGCGGGGGTTGACCTTGGGGTTGACTTTTAAAATTAGAATTGAAATGAACTCTGCTCCTCCTGTTATATTAAAGGAGACCGTGGGGAAGCTGAAGCCCTTCGCCGATCACTTCTTCTCATACACCCACTTCCTGCAGAAAATTCTCCCTTACCAGCTAAAAAGGTCAGCTGTGTGTGTGTGTGTGTGTGTGTGTGTGAGAGAGAAAGTTAATGAGAACTGGAGAGAAGAGGTTGAATGCATTATTCCTGTCTCCTGACGCCCAGCTTGGAGGAGGAGTGTGAGGCAACGCTCTGTACCGCTGCCCTCACAGCAAAGAACCAGGAGCTTCAGTTGGACATGAAGAGAGTCACATCTGTGTTCGACAAGCTGCAGAACTACATCACACTTTTAGCTTTACCCAGTAAGTCCACACACACACTTGCCTCTAGAGTATCATGTTAACGATGCTACATAGGACTGAAACCACTCCAGTTTGTGGAGTGGTTTGTGTAAAGAGTTTTGCAGCCTCCACTGTGAGCTATCGGACATTGTCCCGCTTGTCTCAGGCGTTCGACCGGATGCCATGCCGCGGAGCAGCTCCTCTGCTGTCTTCACCCAGCTGTCTGCCTGCCTACACAACCTTCATGATGCCATTAAAGGTGAGCAACGCTGCAGAGACACGTGGAGCCCATCGCATTATGGGGCGATGTACAGCAAAACTCTGTCGATTTCGTTGCAGCCACTCAGAACTCTGCTCTCGCTGCTGTGTTTGCAACACTTTCTGCCAGCTCCGTTGCTGTAGAATGAATGCCCAGAGGCTCCTGTGAAGCGCCAGCTTTCGCCACTAGTGTGACTTTAAATATAAATGTTATTAAGTGCACTCTTGCAAAGAACACTCATTTACAGTTGTAATCTGTCAGTGCAAACTGTCCTTGTCTCTTGGCCTGTCTTGCATCACTTTAGGGCATGAAGCTCCTAGGGATGGCCCTTAAAAGCTAATCCAGAGATCTGCACCTTGTTAATATATAATCTTTAATGTGTTGTTATGTAATCCATAACTCCTCATTACCCCTGTAGCAGACGTTGGTTGTGGGCCAGTTAGTAATGGGGGCAAGCCAAAACAAGCAAGCCTGTGATTATCACACAACAAAGTGTCTAATTAACTTGAGATAAACAGTTTTTCTCCTGTTTATTTTCCTTGCGGGTGCAGAGATGTCCAAGCACTACAGTCAGAAGGCCAGCTTGGAGCAGGAGCTGCCCACCATCACCCAGAAGCTCCGTACCACCACTGAGTGCCTGCTGGGATCCTTGTGCTCTCTCACCAGCAGCATCGGCAAGGTATGACCAGCAGGGGGCAGGCAGCTGCCGGGATCCTGTCATCTCTGTCAGTCCAGTTCAAAGAGGCTGACTTTTATTGGCTATAAAAGCAATGACCTGCTCAAATGGGAGTGAGTTTTCAGCACAACTGGGGTACATTGATTGTTGTCATTAACGTGACGCCGCATAATGTGGGACGCAGGTGGGTTTTCAGTGAAACGTTCACTGACTGTGACCAAACCGCGAGCTCCACAGCTGCTTCCCAGACGAAGATGGGGAGCAAATTGTTTCTTTTCTACCATGTAGGGGAGAGTGTGGTGTTGAACTTAACTTTTGGCATTAGGGAGGCTCATTTTGATTATTTTTTTCTGACCGACAACCAACGCTCATTAACCAATCATTAACCGTTGACCGACAAGATTAAAATGTACTGCTTATAACACACTATCACAGACACTCGCCCATTACAAATTAGCCAGACTTTCTAATCAACAAAAATAGATGAACAAAACGAAAACGCACATTGAATCCTCCAGTGTAGAGTATGCTGTGTAGAACCATACATTGCATATCTTACAGCAGAGTCCTGCATCGGGTCATGCCAATCTTTTCCGAGCTGCAGATTATAAACACCGTTGCCGTAGTTGTATATAGTTGTATTTCACTCTCACTTTTGTCAAGCACAAAGTCAAAGAACACAGCCATGGAAGTGGCTGGCAAGCAAGACAGACCAAGAGATTCAGTGCCCAGCTAGGTTAGCTAGACAGACTAGAGGGAGATGCACTGCAAGTTAGCACATCAACTTAAAGTTACTGTTATTTGCTGACATCAAACTTGGAAGAGGAGAGAACACAAGTTTACCTGATTGCTGTTCCCACAACTCACTCTCATGGTGTTTTTTTTTCTTCTTTTTTCGTGACCAGAAAGATGGTTACGCTTCATCCTCTCATTGAAATTGTAAGCATTGACACCCACTTTGACAAGAGGGGGAGGCGGGGCCCTACGCAACTTGCGTACTGAGCAATACAATCTTCCCCCCCCCTTACGAGAGCGACGCCAGTGGTCCTTTAGGTCCATTGGTGTTGATCGCAGCGCTCGTTCGATATTCTATTTGATTTTTAATTAATGGGTCAAAAGTCTTATTGTCTGTTAGCCGATAAAACAATTAATTATTAATTATGACAGAGTTAATTATCAACATCCCTATCTTATTTATCTGCTTATTGGAGACATGGTCCAGTGGGCGCTAGCAATTAGCTCCGGCCTCCTGTCTGAATGGCTTTGGGCGTAGCAATGGACAGCGGGTTGGCTCACAATAGGTGGAGAAAGCTGTGTTTTATGAATGTCCCTCTCCGCAGGTGAACACTTTAACTTCCTGGACATTTGACATCTCAGACACTAGAGAGAGTTTTACAGCATTCTCTCTGAAGTAACCCCACTGGTTTAATTCAAGGCTTGACAGAGCCATTAAACAGCGATAGACTTGATAGGTGAAGGCATTCACTAGTGTTTGTGGTGCCCTCCTCTGTTCCCCTGCAGATTGCCACCTTTTTCAGCAACAACCTAGACTTCTTCACGTCGTCCACTGGCTACGGACCAAAAGGCGGGACAGTGGCTCTCAACCCCTTGCAGGCTGAGAGTATGCTGGCTAACAAAAAGAAAGCAGCTGCTTATATTCACGCTATCAGGAAGGTCGGTACAACCTGCACTCTTGTCATAATCACACCTTGTTGATTCAGATGAGTTGTCTCTCTTTCCATTGCTATTGTTTTATTTCTTCCCCTGGTCGCTCATGTTGTTGTTGTTGCAGGCCAGGCCCCAGTCTGTTCCGTACTCAGAGGCCCTGGCAAACCGTCGCATACTGACCAGCTCCACAGAGAGTAGAGAAGGTCTCACCCAGCAGGTCTGCCACCATTTTTTTACGATACGATTTTAAATATATATATATATATATGTGTGTGTGTGTGTGTGTGTGTGTGTGTATGTATATATATATGTATGTATGTATGTATGTATGTATAAGGGGAGTCGCAACTAATGAACCACTTCTTTTAACGTAAAGTATTAAAATACAGATACATTAACAACCATTAAAAAGATACATTTCATTAAAGATAATAAAACTAGATTATAACATAGTAAAATAATATATAATTAATCTTAATCTCACAAACCCTCAATAGCATTGTGCAGGGGGGTCCCGACCCAGAGTTCTAAATGACTCCTACCCTCTGACCACCACCCTTCCTCCTACAAGCTCACTGTGCACCCCCCCATCCTGTGCCCGCCGGCTTCCTGCAGGTGCAGCAGAGCCTGGAGAAGATCACTCGCCTGGAGCAGGAGAAGGAGCACTGGCTCCTGGAGGCCCAGCTTGGCAAGGTGAGGCTGGAGAAGGAGAGCCAGCGCATCGCTGAGCTGGAGGCCCAGCTGGCTGCTGGCCTGGGGGGCGGCTTGGCCTCCCCATTGGCCAACGCAGGGCCCCGCGACCAGCAGGGGGCGGCGACGGAGCAGAATGCCACCGAGGGGACGCTTTCCACCAGCCTGGTACTACCACCTCACCAGCTGCTTACACTGCTCTTTAGGCCTACAGAATAATGGCTCTGCCTGTAGGGTGGGTGTCCGTGTTTGTGCTTCAACAAAGGGAGTATTATCAGTCTCTCTATTGTCGCTCCCACGCCAGACATATTTCCCCTTAATGACACTTCCCAGAGTTCCAGTGTGTTGATGTGGCAGAATGAGGGTTATTTATGCCTTACATCATTCAGGCTGGACTCTAAAGCTATCCAGTAGTCACCAGAATAGTCATCTCTTAACTTAACTACTTGTTCATTAGTTTTTGTGTTTCTTAAATGGGTCCTTTAACGTCTTGTTGAGAGCTATTTCAGAGCTATTTTGTTGTTGGAATGTTAAGAGGCCTGCTGTGCCTAATGGTGCCTCAGGCTGTTCCCTGACATATTGTTTGCGTTGTGCGTTGCCAGGTCGGCATGCTGTCTACAACACCCACCACGGAGAGTGTAAGTTGTCTCACCAATGCTCCCCCGAACACAAGGTGAAAGTGAAGTGAAAATAGTCCCCCATCCAGTTTGACGTGTGTGTGTGTGTGTGTGTGTGTGTGTGTGTGTAGGTTGCAGACGAGGAGTCCAGGGAGCAGCTGATAAAGACTCACTACATGGCTAGGGTGGGAGAGCTCACCACTCAGCTGCAGGTTTCTGACAGCAAGGCCGTGCACTTCTACTCCGAGGTGAGGACCCCGCGCACAAAGACCCGACCTTTCCATAACACAAGGTCTTTTTCCTTTTCAAATCAGCACACGCCTTCTGACCAGAAGCTTGTAGGAAAGTGCGCAGGTCCAGCACGGTGTCAGCACACAGATAGATTCAGCACAGAGCTGTCATCCTTTCCACTACTTTTTTTTGTCTGCTTCTTCCCAGAGCACCAGCAGCCAATGTACATGTGTTACTTTGCTTACCTGTTTTCTCTCTTTTCCAATATGCTGCTAACATCAGCGTTGTACACTGTGACTTGTAGTCGAGGGGAACCACTCTTTACATGGCTCGTTGTATTCCATGTTACCAATGGCATCTCTCCCCCCGCAGGAAATATAATACTGATACAATAATTAATACCTTAGGTAGTCCAACTGCAGTCGGCAAAAATTGTATTACCAGTACGTCCCTGATTTATTGGTGTCTCAGTGAAATTAGACAGATCTGTACATATCGGATCAGCTCTATGCATGGTCAAATGTTTGCTAGAATTGAGTTGAAAATGTTTCATAGTCTGCATTTAAGACACGAGGTAAACACCAGACATCTTTGTGATTTGTTAAATGATCGTAAAACCATTGAAACCATTTAGATCTACCAGAGTAACAGAACATGACTGTTAAACACGTCATAGTGTGTGTGGACTCACGTTATAGCGGAAATACAATATAAAACCTTTGGTTTTGACTGCAGGTGTGCTGGGCCTTTAAATACTTGCGAGGCTGGATATGAGTAATATGTGCCAGTGGCATTCTTTTGTGGCACGTCATCTATGTCTGGTATCATAGCAAGTTTCTGGAAATGTAGTATCTGAAGATACTTGCTAAGCATTATGTATGTACACATATACATGTGTATATGTAATATTTTTTTTCTTCTTTTTTTTCTAGTGTCGAGCTTTGGTCAAGCGTTTGGCCATTGCTGAAAAATCACGAGAGACTCTGAGTGAGGAGGTGAAACAGGCCAATCAGAACATCACACGCTTGCAGGTACAGTGCCCAACCCGCTGGCTCTACACAGCCCCATGCAGAACCACAGTAACTCAACAAAACCTGGTCTGCCTTGCAGGATGAGTTGACTACGACAAAGCGGAGCTACGAAGATCAGTTGAGCACGATGAGCGACCACCTCTGCAGAATGAATGAGACCCTGAGCAAGCAGAGAGAAGAAATAGACACACTCAAACTTGGCAGCAAGGTACACTTCTGTGTTCCTGTGTAGAGCTTTAATTCTCAAATTTGGCCATTTTAAAAAAATAATTAGATATAGAGGTTTTGTTGTATACTACTGTTCAAACATTTGGGCTCACATAGAAATGTCCTTGTTTTTGAAAGAAAAGAAAGAGATGTGACAATTGTAGCTGGAAACAGCAGATTTTTAATTGAATATCTACACAGGCGTACAGAGGCCCATTTGTAGCAACCATCACTCCTGTGTTCCAATGGCACGTTGTTAGCTAATCCAAGTTTATAATTTTAAAAAGGCAAATTGATCATTAGAAAACACTTTTGCAACTATGTTAGCACAGTGCTGATTAAAGAAGGAATACTGCAAAATTTAAAATTTTTGATTATTCTTGTTCTGAGAGATTAAAGCTTTTCCATGCAAGACATTGGCAAGAAACAACATACAACGCTGTGTACTACTCCCTTCACAGAACAGCGCAAACTGACTCTAACCAGAATAGATAGGAGTGGGAGGCCCCGGTGCACAACTGAGCAAGAGGACTAAGCAAGTACATTAGAGCCTCTAGTTTGAGAAACAGACACCTCACGGGTCCTTCACTGGCAGCTTCATTAAATAGTACCTGAAAAACACAAGTTTCAGTGAAAAGGCGACTCTGGGATGCTGGCCTTCCAGGCAGAGTTCCAAAGGAAAAGCCATATCTCAGACTGGCCAATGGAATGAATAGATTAAGATGGGCAAAAGAACACAGACACTGGAAGATTGAAAGAAAGTATTACGGACAGACAAATCTAAGTTTAAGGTGTTTGTGAGAACATTTGTGAGACGCAGACCAAATCAAAAGATGCTGGAGGAGTGCTTGACGCTATCTGTTAAGCAGGCAATGTGATGGTCTGGGGGTGCTTTGGTGGTGGTAAAGTAGGAGATTTGTACAGGGTAAAAGGGATCAAGGTTCAAAATTAGCCTCTGTACGCCTCTGTAGATATTGCATTAAAAATCAGCCATTTCCAGCTACAATAGTCATTTACAACATTAACAATGTCTACACTATATGGTAGTGTTGTTTACATTTACATTTACAGCATTTAGCAGACGCTTTTATCCAAAGCTACAATTAGTACATTTGTCAACAGTTGAACTGGTTAACTGCCAGTTTTTGCAAGCAAATAACATTCTCCAAGAATAAGCGCAGCATCATGTAACAAGGTTACTTCACTTATGCATTTTTATGACATTACTCGAAAGTTATAATTCACTCCTCAAAACAGTCAATAATTGCAATAATTGAAAGTTATCACTCTTCAAACAGTCAATAATTGCTAACAGCCAGTGTTGTGTTGCTCGTGAACGTTTCGTTCTTTTTGAACGTTTCGTTCTTTTTGAACGTTTCGTTCTTTTTAAACGATTCTTTTACATGACCTGGAGTAATGAGTTGTTTCAGTGACTGAATAGTTAATTTTCGCGCATGCGTGAATGGTCTTGGAACGCTTACGTTCACTCGTCACATGGCAGCTGCATAGGCTCAGTCAGTACAGGAAACAGAAATGATTAGTTCACGATATATACCGTGTATGTGTGTATGTGTGTGTGTATATATATATATAT
>JAOEHI010000007.1:4770262-4790211 GCA_025447815.1 Percopsis transmontana | reverse complement strand
TATATATATATTGAATAAATATGTATACATAACAATCATTCTATTTCTTATAATAATTATAATATTATTGTTATTATTATTTGTATTATTAGAAATGTGTCTATTTTTGTTATTTATTATAGGCAGCTGATAATTACTCAGGTCACTGGCTGCCAGCTTCCCTCCATTATGGGCCCAGTATCAAAGCAAAGCAAAGAATCAAGAAGTGAGATGAAACCAGGTACCCACCTGCTCCATAAGCTAAAACGACAACGGTCTTCTCACAAGTGCTATTTCCTTCTACCAGCAGCTGATTTAAATGTTCACCATGTTGATCAGTCAAAATGTATCCATGGTGTATACATCAATACCTTAATTAGGTGAGGCTGGATGTCAATATTTATTTATCACTGCAAATGCCTTTTTCCACTTTCAGCTATATTTAGACTTTCGGATTCCTACTGTAAATAGCCTGTTGCTCTTTTGCATGATACTGTAAATGTTGATACTTACAATGATTTTTTATCAATTTTCTATCCTAAAAGGAGTGGTTTCTTGGTAAATACACTATTTCTACAGTTAAAATTCCAATTGTATTTCCAAACAGCTTGTTTTTCAGTTTAATGCAAATGCATTTATGGACTTTCTAGTTTTTATTTGACAGCAACAATACATTTTTAAAATACTATTATAGAATAGCTGTCACACGGAGCACAGCAGTAAAGATGAGCTCAGTGCCAAGTTATTCCACCTTAAACCAACCATTTTGATAATTGTGCTACGAGTGATGGTTTTATCATTGCTCATAAAAAGTATACCAAAGTGACATGCAGCTGTTGGTGTTCTGGTGATGGCTTATGCAGACCCCCAACGCCAGCTTCTGCTTACAGATCAGATGTGCTGAAGCGACATGGGGTCTTTGTATTCCTCTGTGGTTTCCTGAACCAGGGGGAGGATTCAATTTGCTGCAGTATGATCTAATCTGAGTCCTGCAGGAAGATTAGCTCGGCTGCTGCCTCTGGTTCCCCATGTGCTCCAGAGGTAAGCGAAATAAAGCATTGCAATAAGGAGCCGCGATCGATGTTTCCTTAGCGGCTGATAGGGACCGCTGTGGGTCGGGAAGCCAGTCATCTACAAGAGCCGACCTTGGCCAGAGGTGTCTCACAATAAGGTTTTACTGGAGGGCTCACCAGCTGGGATCACTTTATTATTCGCCCATGTACACTTTCAGTAAAACCTCTAACTCACGCCGGAGCGCTAGGCTAAGTTATGTGGACTGTGAGACTCTACATCATCAGAGGGAGAATAATTTAAGTGTCAGCTATTGGCCTTCACTTCTCTTCAGCTCATAGAATGGAGCGAGTCCGCGGTAATTCATTTCAAGGTGATGAATTATTGGCGTTATTGAAAGAAGCTGATCAAACAGTAATATAGGAAAGTAGTCCAAATAGTATATCAGTGACACTGGATCTGTATTCGGCGGCAGGTGCTTGGCCGGGTGTGTGAAACGCCCTGAATGTAAATATTAATTAGGATATGGTGTTAGACAGCTGCCACCCTGGGAGCCCGCAGCTATGGTGTCAAATCCCCCCCTTCCACGGATCGCGCGAGGAGAGTGATCCTCTGCTCGGGGAGAACGCTCTTCTGAGCATCGCACAGTCTGCGACTGATGTTTTGGCAGGTGACCTTGTCGAAAAATATGGTAATGCAAACCGCTTTTTAAGTGATTCAGTACACTGCAAGTTGCTGTTGTGATGGCTACTATTGGGAATAGCGTTATAATATGTGGTGTATACAGATTAAGCGCGTTAAGACCCAGCCAAGGAATGGAGAACCAGTCAAACTAGAAAGTGGGGAGTTTTTGCTATGGGGCAGACATTAATTTAGTAGAGGCTTTATTACCAGATACGGATCGATAGCATATGAGAATGGAGTGCAGGGCCTTGAGTCTGGTTTTAATTGTTGTCTGTGCTTTCAATCCACTCGGATGCATCTGGAAATCCTTTGATTCCTAGGCAAGCACCAGTGTAATACTTAATTGCCTTCTACGATTGAATAGGTAAGAGATTAGAAGTTTGGCTGTTTTTCCAGGAACAACAACAAACAAGAGCAATCCTAATTTGAAATGTGAATGTGAAATATGCGCTTGGAAAAAAGGACAAATAAACCTATATATTTTGAATTGGTTGGTGCCATGTTACAACAACATACCTCCCCCATTGCCCATGGTTAATCACGCGAACGTACAACGTCTCATCTCCGGGTTTAACATTATTGATTCCATTTGTGGCGAGTCGTGTGGGATCTGATAATTACAGCTGTGCATTGTGTGAATAACAAACATGAACATAATGAGCTGATGAGAAGAAAAGTGCAAGCCACACACAGTACAGGACTAATTAGACAACAGCTACCACACCGACATGCAGTAGTACAGTACAGTATGCAGACGTTCTGGTAGGCTGGACTGTGACACAGATAGAGACACTGACACACCCAGAGAGCGAAGTAGAATAAAAAAGATGACTAACCTAACCCACCTGAGCTCGGCTCACAGGGATCGATGTCCTCGTCGTCACTGGGACACTCGGCCGACGCCACCAGCAGGTCGTCTGTTGTCTGCAAAGAAAGACAGACAGACGGCGGGGAGGTGAGGTCAGGAAGCGTTTTTAGGCACCCCTCCCCCCCCACTCTTGTCTACCAATGTAGACGAGTCCAGAGGGATAGATTAAAGAAAGCACTGAACGCAGGCAGTCAATGTTTAGCCGCTGGATTTATCTGTCAGAGTCACATGCTCCCTGGCATGGAAGCAGCTGCAGCGCTGCTTTCCAGACAACCTTTTGTTTAAATAAACCCCAAATAAACATACAACAAACAATACTACCAACTCTCAATTCACACGCTCACTCTGAGCCGCAGTATTCGGCCTTGCGTAACCCTCAAACTGATTGTTAAGAGTCATTACAAAACATCTGTGACATTTAGAGGACACATATCCAGCTTTAAAACGGAGATTGTAAAACAATGTGCAAAGCAGCAGAGGTTCAAATCAATATTTATTGTCTTACTTTGATTCCTACCTCTGTCTCACTTTGATTCCTACCTCCCTTTACAAAGTAAAAATCTAAAATAAGTACAAGGTAGATATAAAAGTGCTTTATTTTCAACTGCCAGCTCCACTCTGATGCCAAATCTATTTTAAAGCACTTTCCATGCTCTTCCGCGACTGCCAAATACAATACCTTGAACCCCTTTTAGAAAATAGGAAAGGTAAAACAGAAGACTGGTAAAAAAGTAGGGCCTACAGTGTAAAACATTATACTGCAGTGTTCTGTGATTGTCTTGCTCCAGGCCATTTGATCAGCTCTGCGTTAAAGGTCGTTTCAGTTAAGCATGGCAACCTCTTCAGGGCCGGTGCTAGCTGATACGGAGCCCTGCTAAGCAGAATAACCTATCGCTGTACATTTAGCCATGTCCCTCTGCTTATCCTTGACTTAACGGCAGTTAACTTTTTTCCAGACATTTCTTGGTAATTCAAATAGCAATGGCAAATGCAATAAAAAGAAAAACATCAAGAGATAACATTACTCTTCAATATGATGATAATGATGACGACGATTTTCCACTCAAATCCACGCCATTATTTTTTTCAGATGATATCCCTGCATCCAAATACATCTACAGTTAGGTTAGCATTGATTCACCTAGAGGAAATTAAAGGTGATGTCACTTTGCTTAACGTCCATTTGGCTGCGTCTAATGGGATTTTACCGCCACTGTAACATCGTTTCCAGGTTCCAAACATGAACCGGCCTCGTCTTTACATAACAGACCCACAGATAATAGATCAAACGTATTAGGGGAGTTGTATTGGCGGGCTGTTTTTTGTACATCTGTGCTGGGTGAGGCACGGGGAAGCCATCCAAATGTAAATTTAATTTGCTGTGCATGAGCCTGATATACGGCGTCGGCCGGCCAGATGGCAAAACCGCCGGATCCTGGAGTGTCACATCCATCACTTCAGCTCTGTGATTTGTTTTTCCTGGCGGGAGATCCTGACACTCCGCACCGACTGGCAGAGGTGAATCAATACCTCCCTCTCTCCCCTCTCTCCACCCTTACTGCCCCCCTCCCACCACCACACATCCCTCACTTCTGTCCCTTCACAGCCCCCCACCACCCCCCTGATTTATGTTCAGGCAGAGCGGAGGAGGCTTTGTGACGTGGAGTGTGGGGTTGCTACATGTAGGTTACTTTCCCATAGGAAAACCTGAGTGCAGGTGCACGCCCCGCTCTTATTTTGAAGTGTCTCTTTGTGCATTCAGGCCTGACGTCATGAGGCGACAATATAAAGCTTTTTTATCGTATTGCTGGCAAGAGAAAACTGCAGAAACTATTAACATAATAACATTCTGATATATATATATATATATTTGTTTGCTTGTTTAATTAACCTACCCAGGCATGACAGTTATAAACGTGTTCTTGTTTTTAATAGGAGTAATATATGCTTTCAAAACTCCATTAGCCTACAATTTCATACACGTTTCACCTTCAAAAGGACATGCAATATCTAAATCTCAGTGACCACAGCCCAATTATACCTGTAAACCACATTCAAATCCAATGCTTTTGGATTGATCCATTTTATCAAAATGTCAACCGAAGGCTACAATTGAAGAATGAAGAGTGTAAAGGAGGTAAGCCTGCAAATCAACGACAAAAAGCAATGCACATGTCACTGGGCATGGCTCTGGCAGGGGGGATTAGCGTGTAGGTCAACATTCTGATGTGGTCATGACCTGGCTGAAATCCAATAACATTTCCAATGCATCGTGTCCTGTGCCAGCACCTTCTTTCTCACCTGTGAAGATTCAGAGTAGGTAGTGTGAGGGACTTACAAAGAAATATAGGCAATGGTATTAAAGCGGTGAAGGTAGTTACTATATATATATATACTATATATATATATATATATATATGTACATATAAAAGATAGTCATGCTCATCTAACATTATTTAGCAGACGCCTTTTTTCAAAGCAACTTACAATAAATACATTAGACATTGTCAATAAAAACATTCTTTTAGAATAATGACCTTAGCAGTCATCAGGGCTAACTTAGTGACTAAGCGTCATGCCACTACATAACATGCCATTAAGTGCTTCAAAACTAATTGCTAATAGCCAACCCTAACATAATAGAGCAGAAAGGATAGGGATTTTAAAAAATCCAGAAATAGAGGAATATATTGCATGGTAAGGTGCAGCCTAACATTTGAACATTTACTGAGGCCAAAAAGCAAAAAAATAAATATCCTCTACCTGATGATGTAGCAGGTTGTATTTTAACAGGATATGGAAAACTTCATTAATCTAACACTACACCAATATCTGTGAGGCTGTGGCAAAACTACAGCAAGAGGTAAAGCTTATAGCTCTGACGTAGAAAAACCGGATGAGAACAGATTTTTTTTTTATGTATATATGTATGCATATATGTATGTATATTATATCTATTTGTTTTTTTATTTTATTTTATGCTCCATTATAGATTTTTTTTTATTTAGTCAAACATGCTAAACACTTCACTCAGTGGCTTAATACATAAAAACAATTGGGTAATATTACTGTAAAAAAAAGGTACATTCCTTTGATAATATCAAATGTGATGTTGAGAGAAAAAATATAACTAAAAGATGTTTTTATTGGCATTGATGTACATATCAGGATTCTGCCAACTATTTGAAATATACATCTAAGCTACACTATTGGAGTTTTAGAGGCATGTATCTCATATTAAAATCAATTCATAACTTGGCCTATTTGCAGCACCATTCTATCACTCATGCTTAGACCAAAAGACAACTTCTATACATGTGGCTGCAGTTATGTGAAGTAAGGATATCGGCTGACCTTGGTCGCAGCACCGTTTGAACCATCAAGGACCTGGAAATTCCAACCTGACCCCGTCATCCAAGACCTAGTGCCTTCCTTAACACTGTAATGCCCGCTTTCGATCAGTGAGGATTAATGACGCTTCTCCTTAATGAGACTTCCCCCAGAAAGCTCCAGGGCTGGATGTGTGCTTTACGGCATCTCTTAAGTCAGCACCAGGTTATTTACAACTCGCACAAACAGTCATCCTCATCCAGCTCTATAGCCTCTCCATGCCTAACACCGCTTTCATTAGTTTGACACTGCAGCGCCTTTGTGGTGCACAGTTCCAGCCCAAATGACTACGCTGCCCTCTTAATCCTGGCCTACCAGAGGAACAGAGAGGGGGGTGCAATGCTCTGAGTGCTGGTGCTAAGATGCACAAGTGCATGAGGCACCCTCTCTGTGATAACCTGTCAGCTTGCCTCTGTGGAGCGCCATGTTGTTGTTTTTTTTCCCCCCACATTGTTTTCTCTCCGGTCTAATTTGATGAATGCTCTCTGGCACACAACATGGCTCTTTGGAGACCGGCTGAAAGTCAGGAGGACACTGAAGGCATCTAAAGGTTTTATTTGAAACATGCCTCTGCTGTCCCAGTAATGTATTCCACTGAGAATGCTGGCTGTTTGCCTTTCTGCAAAACCTTTGTTTTGGTATATTTCTGATTGATCATCTTTCTACTGAAGATCTGAAATTTGTTGCAAACAACAATATTGAGTGAGCACAACCAACATTGTGCATTCAACTATATTCAACTATATGAGATCAACAACGAAGGGACATCTGTGCAAAATGGCATGAGTGTGTTTTAGGCTACCATATCTTGGGTTTAAAAGTCTTCCTTGGTGTTTTATAGAAAGCTAACTGGAAGAATTTGCAGTTCAGAAGCAGTTCTGATCCTGCTTCTTACCCTCTATCCACAGAGCCTTTACAGTATGCGCACAAGGAAAATGATTTTTCCCTTGTGAATGTGTCCTTTAGAGCACCATCGTTCTGGGGATACAAAGGAATTCTCACTATAAGGATAAAGTAAAATAGCAACAATGTCATATGATAGTATCTAGTAATCAATATGCTAATGCTTTCTTCTGACACTCAAATGGGACATAGTTCTTTCACAACACAAAACTACTTTTTAAAGTGCGATTCCAATACTTATATTTACAATATAACAAATTTTAAATCCATCTGTAACTGGCAGCAAACTTAGCACTAGAGCTGAGAATGCTCTTAAAAACAGCAGAAGCTGTGCTTCGTGTTTCCTTTCTGTTCTCTTATTTTCTGCCATGTGCCATTATTTCTCATACTGTCATCGATTTTCACTGAATGTGGCCTGCTATATTGTCTAGGTCTGGGCAGAGCTGCAGTCTGCACAGTCTAATTGGGGGGAGTTTGCTGTCCTATACGATTTACACTAGCAGAAACACATCATTAGTCCGGTGTAACAGAAATAGACAGTGCAATGGCCATGTACAAACATTCACTCCTCTGTACTCTTGCATTTGAGAGTGCAGAGTGATTTGTTCAGACACAGTTAAGTATATCTAAGTGATAGCAGTGTATGAATTAGGGATGAAACGGTTACCGGTTTTACGATAAACCATGGTCAATTTTCCGACGGTTAGTATTACTGTTTCAAATTTTTATCATCATTAAAACCGTGTTTGATCAAACTCTTACGGTAAATGCTGTCCAGCATCATCCAAAGTTAGCAACAGTCTCACAGACGCAGCATGCAGTTTGTTTTGTGTCAATGACGGTTTTTACCCCCGCCCCCTTGACCATTTGTTGTATTCATATAACTTTGTTGCTCACCTGAATCGTTAGTATGTTAATATATACAGTACATGATTCTACATGTACTACATATTATGTTAATACTGCACAATCAATGCAAACCAACGTATATCATGAGCAAATTACAAATCAAATTATTAAGAGTCGGGGCGGATAAAGTCCACCGGTGTTGAATGCATTTCGCAGAAGCCTTTATTAGATTCAGTAGAAGTAGCATTTCTTTGATACGATTGGTCTGAAATGTATCTGTCAATATGTCTAGGGTGAACTCGTGTTTTTTAATAGGGAATACTGCCAAATTCTGCCAAACTCGATCAAATAAAGCATGTGCTGATAACACCCTTTTATTGTTATTATATCAGTTTGATTTGACTTGATTTGTGTCCTTACTGAGTGTTAAGGGCTGAATGCATTATTTGGAAGAACTGATTGTTGCTGCCAGGTAAAGCATCCCATTATTTCATCTTGGGTCATTATTTACCTGGTATTCTCACTGTCAAGCAAAATGGCACAAATATACAGTATATGCTGATCATTTGGTATATAAAGAAATAAAGTTGCAGTGTGAATGCATTATTCAGCAGAAGTGTATATTATTACCTGTGCTATGTCAATATGTTACCAGTGTTAATGTGAAGTCAAAACAGCCCAAAATATGACCTGGTAACAATGTTTGACTCTAAAGTGAACCTTGCAGTTTACATTTTATATAGTTTTCATATGTTCACATAAGGTATTGGCCATGTTATTATTTTAATGTTTATGCAAACAAAAAGTGCATGGTGTTACTATTTTTATTTGTGGTTTTAAATATAAAACTTGAAATGTGAAATAATTTCTGTGTGTATCAGTACTTTCTGAAAAATGTCAGCATATTTTAACAATACCGCGATAATACTGATAACCGTGATAATTTTGTTCACAATAATTGTGATAAGACATTTTCATATCGTTAATCTGTAGTGTGAATGATAAATCTACCACCTTAAATATATACACATACTGTAGGGTTTCTCATGATAATGGTCCTCCTGCTGTTCTGGGGATTTAGAAAAACATGTGGCATTCACCAATTATTACGATTTTTCTCTTAGGCATCAAAGAAATTCTTGAGGGGTCCAGATATGTTGTATGAGTCATAACATTATAGTCTGCCACTCTCCCAATTTCCTAAAGCTTTGTTTTTCAACTAATCTGTCTCAGAAAAGACTTTAAATATACAGTACTATACAGATTCTAAATTACACACTATGTACTGTATATTATTGAGTCTTAACCAGTGGCAGCTGGCCAATAGAGGGCGCTAGGGTGCCACCCTCTCAGGTGGAAAGTGTTTTTTGATTTTTCTTTTTAAAATTAACATTTTTAAAATAAAAGTATGAGTGTGTTTAAAATGCACAAAAACATATAATATATAAAATATAAATCATTATGTTTGTGGGGAAATTTGTGGGGAAGCTTCCTGTTAATCCCTTTCTCTCTCGTATCTCTTCTGGGACGCCCAGTCAGTGCAGCAGTGCAGCCAATTGCTGACCATTGCTGACACAAGATACTGTTTGCACATAGCAACATAAATTTTGCCAATCAGCGTCCTCGAAATGAATGCCTGAAGGGCGCTTAATTTATAGCACCAAGCAGAGTCATGGCCCTTTTACAAGCGCCATTTTGACGATCGTTTTATTTGCATTAATGTATTATACAAAATGACACACACAACGCGAAAGTTCGGCATTTGTTTTATTCGCTTCAAGGTCGATTTTTTTATACTTTCGCCCATCGATGAAATGGGTTTAACCAATCACAACGAACCATTGATGTCATATGACAATAGTGAGTCCTTTGGATAAAAGCGTCTGCTAAATGCTTTAAATGTAATGTAAATTTAAATGTAAATAGTGGAACAACCGCCTTGTTTACATTCTGCTGCAGACGGTAAAAGTTTTTATAAACATATGGGAATGTATCACTGCAAACATTGGATATAATTATAGTAAGTTAACATTTGACTGTTCAATAAGATCTCTTCTCCAAATTCCATTTGAGAGGAGTACTTTAATGGAGAAACTACAAGTCAAAGAGCTTGGCCCAGCCCCAGGCCACACAACAGGCTAGCGAAAAAAGGTAAAAGGTGCACGCAAGGCTTCTTCCGTAATAGGCATAACAAAGGCTTGGCTAGCTCAACTAATGATAACTTCCATTATCTATTAATGTGCCTTTTGATGTGCTGATGACCAATTACAGTTTGTATTAGGATGGTTACTGAACTTGGCTGAATATGGTCCAAAGAGCCTTATGGTCCAAAGAGCCTGTCTTAACCCATCCTTAATCATATTAGTGATATGATGCAAACACACATAGGACACTTAAAAAACCTGATTATAATTCATAGTGGGCATACAATGCAATATTAGGCTGTCCTCTCCATGATGGCGACGGCAGTGTTAATGGAACTATTTACAATTTCCTGTGATCTATGTCTCTATATTTCAGTTATTCTCATCTTATAAACATGATAGCGACTGTACTGTATCTGCAGCACTAGCTCCTGTCTAAATGGCTGATGACATTTAAGTGTCTAACTTAGCACCGTGCAACTAGGTCAATGTTGATGAATAATGTAATCCCAGATGCTCAATAGATTCCAACTGAGTAACGAAGGCGTATGGAACTCTCAGACTGAGAATCTGGCTTAGTGTATTGGCTGGTTCTCACCCACACGCTTCCCACTTGGTTTGCTTATCTGTAGAAATCCAGCACTCATGCAGATAGTTTGGCAAGGGACAGGAGACAATGCCACAGTACTGTCGCATCACAGCCTGGCTGTGAAACAAAAGTCTGTGTGTTTCACTTAACAGGCATCGCGTTCAAATCATCTTCATTTCCATTCATTTAAAAATAAATGAAAACTTCACTATGGGGTTTCTACGTGGCACAACAGATTGTCAGCACTCCCCAGAGTACGGTGTTGAAAGAATGTGGCACACACATTCACTGCTATTTCAATAGCTGAGAGAGAATTACAACTTCAGGAATTCTCAATAAACACCCAACAAAGCTTTAAAAACCATGACCAGATAACTCATTTAAAAATACCACATCAGATAACCCCATTTTATTAAAATACACAACAGAAAGCACAAGGAGATAAGAATTTCCCGAATACTTGTCAAAACGACTACTAATTACATAAGACCTAACTGCCTTAATTGCATACTTGCAATTAAGGCAGTTAGGTCTTATGCTGCTAGGAGTCTGTACTGTAGATTACAAGAGCTATTTCTCAAAGGCAAATAAATGAGCAACTGACAATGTATTTCTCTGCTGCGATTGCATGGTTATACCTTAACATAAAGAACAATATTTTACAGCTGCTTTTAGTTGCTTAGTTATGAGAGATCAGGCATATGGGATGCAGGCTTTGCTTTATTTAAAATGAAGCAGCTGTTGCTGCCAGTGGTCCCGAGGCTGGAGTATCAGAGTGCCATTAAAAAAAAGAATGGTCTGAGGCTCTCCTCGTCTCCCCCTGGTACCCACATCTCGCTGTCTCTGCCATACATCTTCCTTGAGGCTTATGTCACTGCAGTACAGATACTCTAACAAGGCACTGCAAGGCAACTTCACACATTTGGTACAACTGCAGTAAACAGCGTGAAAACACAATAGCATGCATGCCAGTACACTTCCATTTTCAAACGAGTATAGTAATCTTACTGGTAATATAGTGCATGCTAATTGCCCATCGTCATGGCACTTACAGTATGACTGGGATCTTGGATTGGAATTATGTCAGAAGAATGCTTGAGTCCTTGGATTCTTTAGTTACACATCTGAATACTCCAGTTTGCTGAATCTAATCTATTTAGAAAAAATTGGTTTGCTAATGTGTATCTCTCCTAGTAGGGCTTGTATTTCATTCTCGCTGATGTGTGTGAAGCTTCTAGACACCGTAACAGTTTGTCAATGAACTTCTTATAGTGGCAGCAGAACAATAAAATGAATGTAGTAGAAAAAAGATGGTCAACAGTCATAATTGAGGATTGATGAAGGCTAAAAGAAGACCACTGTTAATTGTCCACTGTTAAGATCTTTTAATTTTCAAACTAATGAAATCTCTAAATATTTTGTTTACACATTCATTCTTTAAATTTCCTCAAAATGAATGGACAATTCCTTAGTAGAGCTGCAACCAATTAATCTTTTCATAATCAATCTTTGGATTATTTCTTTGTGATTACTTTAGACTATAAAATGTCAGTAAAACAAGTTAACAAGGCACACAATCTGAAATTGACATTATTAAATTGTCTTGCCCTGTGTTGAGACATCAAGTGAGTAAAGATTTTGTGTTCAATTCTTATGAATGATGAAACCAATAGTGGGAAAAAGAAAGATATGAGCACACTTGAGCAGGTCATGAGAATGGCTCCTAGGAGAGATATGGAAAGGGACAGAGAGAAGGGATTAAGAAAGGGAGAACAGAATAGAAAGAGAGACAGAAGGACAGAAACATGAAAAGAGATGACGGTAGTGGACCCCACTGTATGTGTAAGATAACAATACTGTACATGATGGGTTGGCGGGGACTGGCATGTCAGTGTGTAGCTATACATGTGGGTTAGTGGTAATTAGATAACCACTTCAAAAAGTACACAGATGCCTGTGCGCTTGTTAAAAAAAGAAGCCCCCTCCTGGGGACATGTGCAGGGGGTGCTATGTGAGGATTCTTTTTATGTGGCTGCTTCAAGGCAATGTTGTGCTTCTTTGTAGATGTACCTCAAGTCCCCCCCCCTCGGGGCTCATTCCACTCACATCTTTCCTCTCTTCGAGGAACAGTCATTCACACAGCCCTGAAAGAAAGCAATACCACAAAACAACGCAGAAAATATAGGCTAATGCTTCTCTTGCCTGAATTTATGAGTGCCAGCGACTGCAAGAGTTTCAAGGATTTCAGGGATTTGCTATGTGTGTATGTACTGTATGTCGTGTCTTATGCACAGGGTAATGCAAGGCCCGTTGAAGCTCACAAATCTCTGGGAAAATGTAGAAAAACCTAAAAGGAATTGCAGAAATCTCGAAAAGTGTTTTCTGTTTTCTAGTGGTTTTTATTGCAACCGGGCTGTTCTACTGTGTTACCTTGTTATAACCTTAAAGAACAATCAAATCCACTGGTTTCAGCTGTCCACACCGCACATTTGAAAACAACAACTCGGCGAGTTTTGGAGAAGGGAGGGTCGAGTGTGTGTGTTTCTACAATAGTGCCCAGGGAGCTACTCCGGCTATAGGCTTGTCAATAGCAAAATTCAACTGCGACAGCCTGTGATTGACCACATCGCTGTTATTCCCTGAAATGTAGGCTACTGATACATTTACATCATACAACACATTGCAGTAAAATGGCAAGATTTGGACCGGGATCAACCTCTAGCACTATTCCATTGGCAAATACACCAGTACTTATCAGAAACACTAGGCCCGGCGCCATGGGGTAAGGGAGCGTAAGGGGGTGTCGCCCCTTCAGATGGACTACCCCGCCCACTCAGTGGATTAAGGCCCAATTTGAATTAATTATTTTTTAATTTTAATTTAATGTATTTTTATTTTTGAAAATATTAATAATAATACATTTAATAAAAAAATACATAATAACTTAGCCCACCAAAATTCGCTAAAACCAAAGTCGCGTTCTAGCCTAAACACAAATCCACGCAAATCCACTTGATTGGTTGGCAGGCTAGTCTAGTGGTCTAGGTGTTGGACTCCTAGCCGAAAGGTCGTGGGCTCTAGCTCCAGAGTAGGCCTATCTGTAAGTATCCTTGAGCAAGATGCCTAACCCCTACCTGCTCTACGTAACAGTAGCATGCAATTTGGATAAATGCATCTGCTAAAATGACGTAATTAGTTGTCTGGGTGAGGGCAAGCAAACTAACGTAGGCTAAGCTTGTTGTGGGCAACTTTCTCACTGTATTTCAAGATTCAAGAAGTTAGCTAGCCTAGTTTGTTATTTAGCGTTTAACAAACAAAACAAAAAAACACGATAGAGGATCCTGGGACTTGCGTATCAACCAAGCGGCAACATTTGATTCTTAGAAATGAAGCCAATAAGGAAGTGCCAAAACTTGCAGTTCCTCGAATGGCAACTTGAGGCTGGTTACAAAAGCAAGTCAATCCCTATAGACCATGTTAAAATGTCCAACTTTACAGCAAAAATAAACATGTGTACAGCCTGGTACAAAAAACAGTTTTGGTAGCTAGTTTCCCCAACTGTATGGGGGGAGCATTTTTATATAAGTCATCAGTTGAAATTATATTAAGCCATCAATTTATCCATTCATTATACATAGCTGGGAGTTAGGCGGGAGTCAGACACTGCCAAGATTGCGACGGCTAGAGCCAGCACACTTGGCTTCAAACCCGTTCTTCAGAAAGTCAATGGGTGACGTCACAGAGGTTTGTCCACTTATTTATAGTCTATGGTATCAACCAGCACTGAGCAGTCGTTCACTGACAGTCCTGCTCAGCTGATACTGGTAACGTGAGCATTGTGTTAGATGCTGTTCTTCAGTAAAGACTGATTCTCAATTTCCAGTTGCATATGTTTATTAGCAGAGGCTTCTCCAGAGCATTGTATGGGGGACTTGACCTGGTGGTTGTTGCTTTAAGCACTTGCTTTATGTCAGTAAACGTTGTTGGCTCTGTTGAAATCAAGCTCAGAGACTTGCTATCATGCGATGGTTTGTGGATGGTATGTGTTTCCTGGGGTTTGTTAATCTGTTAGTGTGTGTGGTGTGTGTGTGTGGTGTAATGATGCACTTCGTAAATGATCATATAGCTGTGCGCAGCGGGTGGAATTTTTTGGGTTTATTCTCCACCCCCTCTACATTTCAATTGCCCCCGCGATTTGTGTTCCACTGGTGCCGGTTATGGGCTTTGTGCTGTCCACACACTCACTGTCGCTCTAAATAACTACTCTCTTAATAATATATGATATTATAACATTTGACAAACATCCACTAAATATTGCATCTGATATACTGTTCATATGACAAACATCATTCATAGTCAAAATGAATATATTCTTATTACATTCTAGTCACAAGTATATTCTGTGTGAGTATATTACTTACAGTAGTGTGTTTTGTCCCTACCTCTTATCTCTGCATTCACAATCCTCAGATAAATGAAATTTGTCTGCATTAAAGCATTTTCCCATCTGGATGCCCTGATATTTTTCTTATCTGTAATCGAATCTGGAGCCCTAGCGTGTCTGTAGCTTGCCTTGGTAGTAATCTGGCCTCTGAGCAAAGCGTGGCCCGAGAGGAATATCCCGCGCTGAGAAGTGTTGGCATGAGATGGGAATAACAATTACTGGAGAGCTGGCCCTGTAATGATCACACTCGCTATCAAAATGCTAAGATAGGCGCGCTACTGGAGCTACGCTAGCTACTCAGAGGGAGGGGTTCTGCTGAAGCTGTAGAAATGTAGATGCACTCTGTAGTTCTTGTACATCACATTCACATTCTTTTACTTAAATCAAAAAATAGATGAGAAATGCTGTGGTTTCTGTGTTTGTTGTGTCTCTGTGTGTTCTATAAAAAAGAGAAATAGAGAGAAAAGGAAGGAGGGAGGGAAAGATTAAGCGTGGCCACATATCACTGTCTCCGTGACTTTACCTGCGCCTTGACGTGAAGTCCCAGTCCCTCATCAGGTGACAGGACCAAATTTGTCATCCTAATATAGATGCCAGCTCGGCGGAGATGAATGTACTCCAGCCTTATTCCCATGCGGAGCGTTTTGCGAAAACATGGTGCGAGTGAAGTGAGGAAGAGCAGCTTTGTCCTACGCCAGCGGGCCGGGTCGGGCCGCAGCTCCCCCGGAAAAGAGCAGGGTCAGAATCAAGACTCCTCTAGGCGAGGTTGTCATTCAACCCGTGTAACCTAATCAGATATGCAGCTCGGTCGGCAGAGAGAAAAGACAGAAGACGGCACAGGACTGGTGCCAAGTAAACAAGCTCTACATATGCATGAGCAAACAGTATGCACGCATCCATCCATCTTAAACTGACATCTATCTCTCTATCTTTCTACATGTATCCACATATCAACCATCTGTGTGGCTGTGTCCATCTTTGTATGTATTATAGAAATTGTTTGAAACTACACTGTATATTAATAATGAAAAATGTACATCGCATTTACATGCGATATTTGAACACGTTATTAATTGTGTTTGAACTGATGGCAGCATTAAAACATCTTTAAATGCCATTCATTCGTTCATTCCTCACTAGCCAAACTTACAGTACACCTTGGCACTTGGTTTATCATTATTATCATCATTATCAACGGGAGATTTATCATTCCCGTTCACAATGTGTTTCCTGCCTCACCAGTCTCCTAACATTGTTTAGTTACTGTGCACTTTGCTACTGCCTAAAGTAATTCCTTTGATAGATTTCATGTAATGGTCCACATATTGAAAACATAACTATTCTCGCCTTCATGAATGGGCAAAGACCATCAAAATGTATCACTTCCTAATTTTCAACAGATGGTGATAACAAAAAAAGTGAAAAGAGGAAGATATTAATTATGTTGTTCTCAGCATCTACTTTTTTCCCTTGTAACCTAAAATACAAACAATTAACATCCTCTGTAGTAGGCTACTTATAATTGTACCAGAGGAAACAAAAAAACAAAAAAAGACCATCACGATCTTTGACAGCATGAAGCAGATTACTTTAGCACTAAGTATATCTCATAATTAACAGCTGGTGATAGTTGTTTCTCTTAATATGTTGAAATTATAACAGACCGCACATCTACTGTATAAGGCAGCCAGTGTCAATATCTCCTGGTTTTAACTGTTAAACTTTAACTTCCAAAACATCAACAAAGAAGCAAATTAATTAACAAGAGCCGATGCATTACCTGTAAAGGCATTAACACTCGTAATCGCATGAATGTATTCACCTCTGCCAAGGTGACAGACCGTCTGAACGGGCAGAGGTGTGTGTGTGTCTACAATATTAGAATGTTGAAGGGCAGTTTCCTTAATGGCCCCTGATGAGGCTGAGATGATGGATATGCTCTGTCACCGGGAGTGAACGCCTCGGGCCCGGGGCCACCGCAGGTCTACACCCTTTCTTTCATTGCCATCTGTCAGCACTGGGTGAGCATGGCCCATGACCGGACCTAGGGTAGCGCACCCCTGGGCCACCTACAACAATAACGCACACACACGCACCTCACAGGGGTGTTAGGCCTAGAGGCCAGTAGGACACACAGCTCTTCTGTGGGTAAGCAGATGAAAGCTGTCCATCTTGACACTCAGAGTAGCTGTCACTGCACACGCCTGTGTGCCTTTTTACTATGGTAGTCAATCATGTATACAGTATCCTTATAGCAGGGAAAAAGCTAATTTTCTGTAAATAAATAAAGGTGTACTTTTAGTCATTCACAGAATATGAGCTTAATGACCCCTTTTGTGCTGTCGTGTGACATAAAGAGCCCTTCTTGTGCTTTTGGGTGGTTTAAAGACTCCTTTTTGTGACTTAAAGAACCCTTCTTTTGCTAGCTTTCATGTGATTTAAAAAACCCTTTATTACCTAAAGAGCCTAAAAAGGTTCAAAAACCAAAAGAGGATCTTCAGAGCACTTGAAGTGCTCCAGAGCACATATGAAGAACTGTTTTTTCTCTGTGTCTACGGTAACCTCTTAAAGGGCCTATGATAAACTAAACTGATAAACTAAGCAGTGAGTTTGAAGGAGAAATTGAATAAGTAGCATAAGCTGAATTAGGCCTTTACAACGTCAGTGTTACGGTAATATTATGTATATTAAAGGTAGTTTAATGTCTGAACATCCTAAAAGTCAACTCCCCTCCATAATCTCTCTCTATCTGTTCATCTGTGTCAACATTGAGATTGGTTTTCCTTGTGCTTTTCTTTGCCAACCTCTCCGTTTGCTGTGCACGTGTACATCTCCTTTATAAATGGCAAGTACACGCAGTGGCAGAAATGATTAAAAAAACATGTCTGCTTTTCATAATACAATGAGATGTGCCTCGGTGTTGAGCAGAGTTGTTCCACTTGGTTAGCGGTCTGACAAGGAATTCCTATTAACGTAGATCTTAAACGCGAACTAGAGGGAAAAAAAAAAGAAAAAGATTGTAATCACCACTGCAAATCAGTAATTTCCCATTTAGATCTGCCAAATGTGGTATTATTAATGTCAGAAATTAGTTTGAGGATGCTCTTTGTCGCCTGAACGGAATGAACTACACACTTAGGAGGGTAAACTGTATGTGTTGTAATAAGAAGATCTTGCCGGATGTTTAGGAGCCACATAAGCTCTCTGAAGATGTGTGTTAATGGTAAATGGACTGCATTTATATCGATCTTTTTTGTAATCCAAAGGCCACCAAAAGCGCTGTACACCATTGCCTCACATTCACCCATTGACTCACATTCACACGCAAATGGTTGTGTTAATGTATGAAAGGAAGGGAAAGCTAAAGGAATGGGTTTGAACTGAATATTTTGTAGTGCTTACTTGGTAAATATATGAATATATACTGTACATCAAATGCATAACATAGGTTTATATATACTGTATATGTGAATACTCTACATCAGTGGTTCTAAACTGGTCTAACCTCAGGACCCACATTTCTCATTGGTCATTAAGTCACGACCAAAAAATTATTTAATTTCCGAACCATTCAAATTAATTTCACAAAACAATTTGTGCAGTAATCCACAATGTCTATATGCACCGTTCAAAACACCTACGCACCTTTCAAAATGAAAGCCCACCATTGGGCTTTCATTCGGTAAAGTTAAACTTAAAAGTTAAACTTTTTGACCGAGCCATCTAGACTACCGCGATCCACTCCACACCAGCTTGAGACCCACTTTTGGGTCAGGACCTACCAATTGAGAAACACTGCTCTACATAGACCTATATGTAAAGATATAAGAAAATCCCTGAGGGGAAATTCGATATGTCAATGTACCAACAGTATATGTATCTTGCAAGGTAATATATTACTATTCTCAGTGCGAGCATACATTTTATTTTAAGTGGGGTATATTATAATTGTGTTCAATGGTCCCCACTTGTCTTTGTGTTGATACTGTAGCTAGTCTATGGAAAATGTCTCTGTGGAGAGAGCTGATGGTGCTAGCTGGCCCTGACCATCAACACCCATGAGAGGCACTGCACTGTATATATATGCGCTGGGCAGGGTTGATAGCACTGAGCAATCCAGGTGAGGATCCATCACTGTCACAGGCTCTCAACGGGTGCTCTATATAGTAAATCCTTCCTTGTGCTGTGAGGGGATGAATACTGTAGGGTTCCATCTTGCATCTTTGGGTATAAACTCTGTTTTCATCTTGGGTACAAAACTGGTACATTCAACAGATTTGTTTTTTATTATTTTGATTGTTTACTATTTATTGGTATCTAAAATACATGAAAAAGTATTATATTTGGTGAGTATCACATTGGTTTTTAAGTCAAACAAGGTCGTCTATTCAACTATTGATTCAATAGTGTGTGATTCATAAAACAGAGACACCTAGTTGTAACCTGCAAACTGAGAGACAATTACAAGCCCTGTTGCTACTGTACCTGCCAATTTACAATAATACCAATAATAACTACTGTATTATTGAAGTGCTAGTTCAGTGAATTCATTAAAAAAGAACTAATAATAAAGTCAAATAGATTACAGGGCATGTCTCTCTCCCACACATTAACTTATCAAGAAATGTCACAATGAAGTCCAACAATGAGAGAAAAGACTACATTGTGCCTTTAACCCAAGAGAAAAAACAACGCTCTCCCTTTAAAGAATTTAGGTAAGACATGAGGATTGAGACCTAAATCAAAGTGGGCAGAGAAAATGAGGAGCACCTCTTGCCGTGTGCTGCTGCCCCATTGGTCGTGAAGGCAGGCAGAAGTGCATTAAGGCTTAATTGGATGAGACCCAGTGCTGCTACATGAAGCTGACACTTCATTAAAGCATGACAGCCAGGCCCATACAGTGTACTACTTCTCCCAGACAAGACAGGAGATACGTAGCTCAGCCAAACACTACTTGGGGTGTGGGCGTGTGGGTGTGTGGGTGTGGGGGGGGGGGGGGGGGGGGGGTTGCCACAATTGGATTGGGTGTGTTAACTAGAAGGCTTGAAAATATATTTACGAAAAAAAAAAAAAAAATTTAAAATTTAA
>JAOEHI010000007.1:4754255-4766903 GCA_025447815.1 Percopsis transmontana | reverse complement strand
TATGCTGTGTTGTTTGTTGTTTAGTAGCAGTAATATGCAGTTATTTGCCGTGTCCCCTGTATTTTTTGATGGTTTTCTTGAGACCCACCTTGAAATGACCAGGACCCCTCATTGCCCCCCCAATCAAAATTTTCTGGAGCCACCACTGACTGTATGTGTGTCTGTGGCAAATATCCTTAAAATTTTACAATTTCTAAATGGGAGCAATTTTAGAGTTCAGCATTTTAAACAGAGCTATACCTGTACTGTATATACATTTAGAGTATAGGCTATACAGTATACTGTATAGCCATGTTTATTTAATCTTTATCTTTACGTCTATTGATCAGAAAATTATAAACAAATCAACTTCAAATCTTAAATGCAGATGGAATAGTATTTACATACTAATACTGTATGTAATTCATAAAAATCCCTCCAATCTGATTGTAATCTGATGAAGCGTTATTCCTGTGTTTTTATGTAAAAGCAGTAGATCTTTATGATATAATGCACCTTCATACATCAGTTTGGTAAATCCTTAAATGTCCTTTTTGTGAAAAAAAATAATGGGACCAGGGCACCTTTCTTCAGTTAAAAGAACTAGGAGAACACAAAATAACTGACACTGCTTGAGAATCTGCTGTATTTTATGTGATAACTTCAAAATGCCAGGGCAAGCTAACTGGGGAATAACCAAATAAAAAGGACAAAAATAACAAGTGGAAATTGCAGAGAAAACTTCTCTGTTGTCTTACCTGCTGAGGCTCTCGTGGAGTAGTCTGTTTGACCCGTCTGTTGGAAGCGGTTGTGGTGGTGATCTCCATGATAGATGTGGAGGTCTCTGAGCGGTTGGCTGTAGCACTTGACTGAGGCGTAATTGATGAGGGAGACTCTCCGACCAGCCGCACGCTGCCCTGGATTTCAATGTTGGGATCTCCCTCGACCGCCATGTTGAACACCTTCAACCCATTGTAGTAGAGGCCCGAAAGCTGGCCCTGAAAGGATCGACTCCGGTCTTGTTTCAAGCCTCCAATCTGTATAGTGGATTGGCTGTTGAAGATTGTAAGCTGCCGACCTGTGGGAAAACAACGTTACATATGTACGAGAATGTTGAACTGCAGACTCAGCGGCTTTTACATAACAGAAAAAAAAGACAGAGAAACAGATTATTTGCCCAACAGCTAATGAGACCAATAAATTACCCATTGCTAGAAGCAAACGCTGGTAATTTATCTCAGTTATAATGATGGAATGCCATTGAAAATCAGATTAAACAAAATATATTTTAAAAAATTCAAGAAAATAAGATTTGTATTTAATGCAGCTTTGCTAAAAGGGCACTAACTAACTTAATTTCAATACAAATAATGGTATATACACGCAAAAGCATGTATGAAAATACAAAAGTAAAATAAGGTCAAATAAAATTAACACAAAAGTGGTAGCCATTGTTAAAGTCCCTCTCTACTGCAACTGCAGTGATAAATTTGTGTTGCAGGATTTATAAAGTTAAAAGGTTAGCTATAGTACTAGCATAAACTCAACAAAAGATAGAAAGAGAGAGAGAGAAAGAGAGAGAGAAAGAGAGAGAGAGAGGATTTGCTAACATTGAGCCTTTTAGCAAGAGCAACCAATGCAAATTTAACTTGTTTTGACATGATTGGGAATATGAAAAACAAAATATTTTTCATGAGATAACCTTTTTTTAAGCAAAAATGAAAAAAAGTATCATAACATAAAAATGATGGTGCCCATTTCACATTTTAAGTGGACATATAAATTAGTTATTGGACTAGAAAAATAAAGCATGCACTGTTTGTTTAATGATACAGTTTCTTGATCTAATTCCCTATACATATTTACAATGTCTGTTAAAGGGACTCTCTTATAGCAATTCATATTATAGTCTATTTATCAGTGCTAGCATTTTAATCAGGATAAATCAAATGATAAACACAAAAATAATAACATACAAATATACTATGTATGTTACAAATAATACTGAAAATAGTGGTTACTGATTGGCTAAACTGAATCTTTTAAATTAATCATTTAGATGTTTACTCCAAATGCTACAATAATTTATAGACATTTTAAAAGTGTTAATTTTAATTCAGTAGGCTGGTTAAGATTTATAATTACAGTCCCTTTAACCTTAATTGACAGGAAACACTTATTAAAACAGCTGACATCTATAAAATAAATACATTATTATGAAAAGTATGCAATACTACAAACTAAATTTAACTGATGAAATCATTTGGTTTTATTTAATTTTACTGAACATTTATTTATCGGTTTAGTATTGATACAACTTGGTTATGATCAGATTGTTTTATTTCAAATTTTAATCAATGTTTTTTACCTTTGTCGAGTAGCCATTCGTCAACTACTCGACCAAGTCGATATGGGATTCGCTGTCTAGCAATCGCCAGGCGTTCGTTATCATTGTTGCCTTTAAAGTTTAAAGAGACATTTCATTGGTTACAATCTGTAAGGTCAAAGGTTAAATAGTCATACTTAATACTCTTAAAACTGCACAGTTTTTATAAGTTTTAAATATTTAAAAAAAAAAACAATGTTACATTATTTAAACAACCGTCACTCATTCATTTTATTTTATTTTCCCTAACATATGTTTCTGAATTAATTGTTAACTAGCTCGCAGAAGTTTCATTTAGGTTAATAAATCTATGTTATAAACCAAATCATAAACCAAATTTATACAGTTCCATGAAATAATTCTTACCCAATAACTTCCAATTTTTCATTTTTACTGAATCTTTTTAACTGCTAATTTTGGCTAGTTATATACATTTTCAAAAGGAACATCATTTGAATTTATTGTTAATCCTCCTTTGGGGTTTAAATGACAAGACAGTTTATTTGTTACATATAACATATTACAAATGCCAAAGCCATTTGTTAACTAATTGACAGGTTAATAATAACTTAATATAACGATAAACATCTTACACATTCAAAACCATTAGTTACATTGCATAGCATCTAAAGTGTCACAGCAGGAGCACAAATTGTACTTATATATATATATATATATATACAAAACAATAAAGCAAACCTTTGACAAAAGCTAGGAGTCTGGAATATGACTCAACAGGCTACACAGCATATGGTACTGTATGCAGAAAAAGGGTTGAAGTCATTTAAAGAGAGTGAAAGAGAAGCCAGCGAAAAGACCCTGTGCTTGGAGGGGGGATTTGGCATTGATAAGGCCAAACTCTGCATCACCCTTTTGTCAAAGCCAATAACATCTTGAGAAAAGAGGACTTTCAGCACAGTGGAGGTGTTTCTGAGTGCTTTTTCACCACTATTGTCTTCAGAGATTGAATTCAGTCAGCTTCATTCTTCCGTCAGATTTGTCCCATCGACTATATTTATTCTATACCGGCAGATAAAAGATCCGCTGGCTTAAAGTGATTTAGTGGAGACTAGCAGCAAAGAATGGGGGGGAGATATGAAAGAAAGCACATAACCATGTAAATCTGTTGAACAGCTGGTCTGATAAATTACAGTTCGGAAAAGGTAATTTTCTATATTTTAACCTCCAAGCCGCATTTGTTTAGTTTCCAGTGATTATGCTTTTCAAATGTAAAAGGTAATCATTTAAAGACTAATTTTCAAAGCAGCGCTTCAGTGCTATTATACATTACAATTATTTCTGTACTATATCTCTCTTTACTATTATATTACACTACTTTGGGGGAATTTAATACCCTAGGGGCATCGCTGAGGTGAACGATATTTGCAGAAGCAAATCTGCAAAGGGACATTAAAAGTGATCAATGTGTGTGCTGTTTGACATGAAGCATTCGTTGGCTGCACTGTTCTGTCACCACCATTTGTCAGTCACGGGTTGTTGGTTCTGTCCCCTTGTTTCACCAGTGTCTTTGTAAGGACAGGGTTAGGACTGTACCCTGTGACACCTCATCTGAAGACAGGACAGTATCCAAGTGGATTCTTGAGAACAGCGAGCCTGTGACTGTTACAGGGACCGCCTATAGCACGGCGGTAGTCAAACAACAACAGTTACAGAGACTAAATAAGGGTAACGGCTATCAAAATAAATCCGTTGCTTAATTTTCTTGGCAGCTGCACCACTATTACCCTGCTACTGTGTTTGTTATTTTAAATTACAGAGTTTATGTTTTTATATAATTGTACATTGTTTAACATGCTTGAACTTGTAAACAGAATCTAACTGAATCAAAGATGCTGATTGAGAGATTGAAAGTGCACAAATACAAATGCGCTCACAAACAATACACAATAAGCCCTTTAGAAAAAATAAATCTTTCTGCTAAAACGGTCTACTGTCAAAAGCAGAGGGGTCCTTTATCTTTCCCTGTGAAGCCAATGGCACTCTCGGCCTATCCCTGTACTCAGGTTAATTAAGTGTGGATATAATCAACGAGTGATCGTGTATTGATCCCCGCTGAGAGAGGCTGGAGCGGTAAACAATGCTCTCCCCGTGGGCTGGAATGCAGTGGCACAACCCATTCATCCAGCTGCCAGTGAGAGCGGAGGCCCCCGCGACTACTGCCGAGCGGTGATTGGGTTTGGGTGTGGGACAGGCCCGGCTTATCTCCTCAGCCCAGACAGTGGCGATTCAGCTGAGCCGCCCCCGTCGACCCAGTTTGCCCTCGCTCGCTTGTTTTCCTTTTTTGGTTAATAAAGTGGTCAGATAAGGTTGGGCCTTTATCTCATTACAAGGCCCCGGACGCTCTCTCCACATTAAATGAACAAATATGCAAATGCCTCCACTGTTCAGAGAGCCGGGAGAATTAGAAAGGAGAGAGCTGAGTCAATCTTGCTATTATTTTTATTATTTAATTCTGCATTTCTCTCTCTCTCCCTTATATACATATATACAGTATCTACAAACATACAGGTGTGGATGGGAGCCACTGTGTCATTTGTTATTTTTTAAGTGTGGTCACTGACTGCTGATTGGCTGCACACTAGACTAAACAGGCTCATAAATAAAGTGGAAGCTAGAGTAGAGCTAACACAATCAGTTGTTCTATAGATGGCTTTTTTTCCCCATTACTTCAGCAGGTACGTCACACCACCGGCTTCCTGAGAACCACAGTAACAAGAGTCTGCAAACCCCCTCCCCATAAAACTGATTCCCCACTGCAAAAAATAAATATATACAGTAACTGGGGACGAGACCGACAGATGGAGCAGGCGTGGATGGACAGTGAGACGAGACACTGAAAAAGAGAGAGGAATAGAGAGCTGAGAGGGGCACGGTAAGAGAGTTAGAGCCCTGTAAGTGCATCACGCTCTGATAGCGGCGCAGGAACAAGGCCAGGGCCTTCTCCATTATCTTTGTGCGTTGTGTGCTTTCATTGGGTGTTCCGATAGTGTATTCCACTATACCCTACGGGCCTGGCAGCGCCATTATGATGGTATTACTTCCATTGCAAACACTCGGGAGAAGAGCTGTTTTTTTTGTGTGCTCCTGTCCAGCCTTTTGTGCTACACTGAAGACAGAAAAAATAGGAATAGGATAAAGAACTGGTGGAAGCAGCAAACGGGAAGCCAGTTACGAGTCAGTCCTGCCTCTGAGAATCTAATAATCGTGCAAAGTCGTTCTAATGGCCCATGAGTATGCAGTATGTGACTTTTTAATGAGATTATGAGGGCAGCAATATAGGCCTTGAAGTAATTATTCCCTTGGTTTTGATAATGATAGCCCCCTCCCATATAATCTCTCCACTGGTTCTCCTACTCTCCCGTCTTCATTTTTATCTTTGCGTCTCCTCGCGTTAGGATCACTGTTGATCTATAAGCAGCCTGAGTGGCCGAAGGCTGCTGTTATGAGCGAGTTAGAGGTATGCATGCAGGCTAATCTAACTACAAGGCAGAGTATAATGGTTTGTATGCCGTGGGTGGGTTCGCGGTGGGGGATTCGTTGCAGTACCCGTGATAGTAGGTAATTAGTCTTCAACAAGCCTAAGATAGCCACGTGTTGTCAATAAAGCACAATTGGTAGGGATGGAGAAGCTTTGGTCTTCTTTGCCTCAAGACAACTTTTATCTCATATTGGAGTTACCATACCAAAAAAATAAAGACTATATTGTGGAGTTTGGCTGAAGATAATCAAAATTGTTGTTCAGCAGAAAAATAGAAGCGCAATTACTAGTTTCTCTAGTTACTAGTCACAATTTTTTCTTGCTTGCTCGCTCTGTATGTTTTTATCTGGTTGTCTGTCAGTATCTTTTTTGTATATTTGCACCTTGTGTTCCGTGCGCAAAATCTATAGATTTACTGCATCAGGTTACAGTGAAAAACTTCAGAATATAGTGTATTTTTACTGGACCTAAAACAACATATTTTGTTCTGTTCAAAAAAAATTATGTATTCACCAAGCAATAATAAACTTTCTTTAAAACACAAACAAATTATATGGTTTATAATAATTATAATAATATAAAAATACTAATACAAACTTTTAGAATATGATTTATAAAAGGCACTATACTCAAATGTTCTAATCAAATGTTGATTGAATGTACAGTGTGATGATCTATATTGTCCATTTCAAGCCTTTATAAATTTGGAATCTAACAATGTTGTACTTATTATAGAGTACTATATTTAAATAGCTGCCTTGAAGTTTTGAGAAGGCTATAGTACTTATTGATCACCAGCAGAGCGAGCTTAGAATTTTAGAAAGTAAGCCATATGGTTCCAGTAGCACTTGTGCCAGTAAGTCTGATTTAAGTTTTTCACACTACTTCCATGGTTGTTTCTATTTAGCACTTATTGCCTTGGGGCTGAATATTTATCGCCATAAATATTCAGCCCCAAGGCAATAAGTGCTAAATTACAAAGTGGTGGCATAGATTTCCCCAGGTTAGGTTACAGTGTGCTATCATTTATTTGCTTTTTTATGTTGATATTGTTCCCTTCACCAGCATTTGTACATCTGTATGTGTATCTTTTAGATATGACGGCGTCTTCTGCATGAAAAGGGAGATAGTTGTGCCCAGGCGGTTCAATCCGCCTTTGTCCACGGCATGTCAAAAGCCATTAGGCTCCCCTTTCTACCTAAGGCAAGAAGTGGGGATTGAGTCCAAACCATAAAACCCTCTGTCATTTGGATGAATAGGCTGGTCATGCCTAAAACAGGTCACCAGACATTATGCAAAACGGGAGAGAGAGTGAATTTGTCTTCTTTTTGTCCTTTTTGATGCCATGAGTCCCCTTCCCAATGTCTTCCTGATTAGGGTGACGCAACAAACACATAGTTTTTTTAGTTGTCAGGAAAAGATTGATGTTTTCCAGAACAGGTGAGTTATCATAGATGGTGACATGCCAGCCACTTCAATATACTGTATATGACTATATTTTACAGTAGCCTCATATTTAAGAGCATGTTGTTGGCTCTATCTTCAGATGTCTTTGTCACAATGTTTTTGTTTTTGAGAAACACCAAACAAAATAGTATGACAAAATATCCCTTTACGGCTCTATAGCTTTTGTCAAAGCCTTTAAGCAGTAAAAAATAAATACAAATAAAATACAAATATAGATTTCCAATATCTTTGTAGTACAGCTGACAGTCATACTAACATGGTGACTGTTTTTTGAAAAATTACAAGCATTATTGAGTTTTTTTCTCCATCTCCAATGGATTGAATGAATTGGAACTGACATAACTCTTTGCTTGCACTGCTTCTAAAGTGAATGTGAACCTGCCTAAGTGAACCTTATTACACTAAGTGGGTTCACATGGACTCCAATAGTCCGATACTAATTTGTCTGATTAAAATATAAATTATTATAATTCCTCTTATTTTTTCTGGGATAAGTAGGGGTGTTATAGTTACTGTATTTCTTGTGAAATACTACTTCCTTTTTAGTCTAGTCATATACGTATATGCTGTTAATTGTCTATGTATGTTTTGACTCCTTGTGAAACATTAAACAATTATGTATTTCTATTTTATTTATTTAGTTTAAATTAATGTTTCAGATATTTATAAGATAAGATTTCAATACAATTTTATATTGTATTACATGCAGTAAAGGCTGCAATAAACAACCCATTACTTTCAGAATATACTATATACTGCAGTATATAAGAGCTGGAATGGTAAGCAATATCAGATAATATAAAGATACATTTTGGATACTGGAGACTAAGAAAAAAAATCAATATCACTGTTATTGCGATTCTTTAAAAGGAAAATGGCAGGTAAACATGATGAACAAAAACGTCCCCAACGGAGCCTTAAACCCGTATGCAATATTTTTGCGGGGTTATTTCAATACATTTGAATGTGGGAAAAACAATCATTGCAATCTGAGGTTACTCACCAGTGGGGTAGCGCTCAATGACTGGTAGGTCATCCAACTGCAGAGTGGCATTACCCCCACTCCGCGTAAACTTCACTATATGGTACTTTCCATCATTTACAAACTTTGATGTCTCTTCAATGTTAATGTCATCTGTTCCGACATTGAATACAACTGCAATGTTGCCTTTCTCCTGAAAAGAGAAGAAAACAGAAGAGAACATGTTTTGAGTTGAAAGCGTCCTTTATATGAAAGTTGGGTGACAGATTCCAATTAAGCATTTACTGTACTGCTGCATACTTTATTAGTGTGTTTATTAAGTTTTTGAGACCATACGCCAACATATTTTTATATATTTCCAATTAGAATGAGAAAAAAAACACATACAATTTTGTAAAATTAAAAAAGGCCATGCAAAAAATGTCCCAAGGTGTTCTCTCTACAAAAGCAGTAAATCATTATAAAATGTGAGTCTTACTAAAGTTAAAATTATCTACAACAAAGCTAATAACACTTTTTGAATTGTTGTACCGTATTACGATAAACATCACAGCATACACAAAACAAAATAAATAATTGTGGGTTGTCTTATTTTCAGACACAATTTCACGCACAAATTGAATATTTTAATTGCAAAGTAGCAACTGAAAATAAGGTGTTGCTAAAAAACAAATAAAGAAATCACATTTGAGCAACTGAACAGAGCAGTGAGCATCTTTTTTACACATCTTTTTTACAATTGTTTGTTGAAGCATATGCAATAGCTATAAACTCCTATTCAGTCTGCCAAGATTGGTCCGTATATGATTTCTCTGACATATTTGTTATACCATGTCAAAAGGTAAAAAGTACTTTGTGTAGAAATAAAGATTTAGCCCACACTATTTCATCCTCTTAGCTCTGGGACACTTTATATGATCCTGAGACAGTCTCATGTTTCATTTCAACCAGCAGGTCTGAATAATGAGAACGGCGCATCACTACTTGGCCTGGAGACAATTTTAAACATACAAAAAATGTACCATCCATCTCACCATCACTATACCATATAGAAGCTGACAGGATATACAGCACACGTATGCAAGTCGACTGTGAGAGGCTAACACTACACAGTCTTAAGCAGTGTAACTTTTAACATTTTGAGGGAATGTCAAGGAGGGTCGGATCCAATTCAGCTCTAGCATCAGATCCTCACACTAAGGACAACTCCTCTAATAAGCGCCTACTGTACACAGCCCTTGAAGCCCTTGAAGCAACCGTACCGCATATTGGTCGGTCTCTCTCTCTCTCTCTCTCTCTCTCTCTCTGAGAAATGAGCATCTGGTTGGAGGCTCAACCTCAAGGTGCAGAACTCTGCATATCATTATCCAGTCAGCACAGCTGTCCTACATACCCCCCCCCCCCCCCACACACACACACACACCCACACCCACCTCCCCACCCACCTCTGTAAACCTAGGTATGTGCATAAACAAGTATGCATGCACACACAGGGACACACCACTACCTACCTTCATAACTCCCAGGTAAGTGCAGGATGGGTACAGAGTGAGTCTTGTGAGCCAGAAGCTAAAGAGTAATTCAAAGCATGTTTTTGGCGTCACACTGCATTACTAAAGCTAGGACAATCACAGGCTTTGCAAAATGTAATCTCAGTGCAGACCACGCGATCTGGAATCATGACAGTTTATAGTTTATAGTACCCACACACATAGACCAGGCAGGCTTTAATATACCAATCAACAACAACCCGAGGAGGGCGTCATGGGGTACTGTTGAGCCTATACAGTGTCTTGCAGCACATATTAAACCGCTAGTATGAGGGTGTCCAGAAGAATCTGTGGGTATTGCTGGAGAGAGCTCAGGCTTATATTAGTGGCAATCTGTTTCATGAGATCAATATCACCCCTAAGGCAATACATCCTCCTCAGTAGGACAGGAAGAGGTAGTTTGGAAAGTAAGAAGGGTACCAGAGGCCTTGGCCAACATTGGATCTCACATATGGGTCATGTACATGCATTTGTTAATCCTAATTTAGGATAGAATATGGAAGTCAGTGGCTCATTTGTTAAAGAGTTTAAATATCCCCCATCTGTTTATTTTAATACATACTGTATAATCATCTATTCATGAAGTCTAACGCAAACTTGAACCCCACTGTGAAATATTTTTAGCAGATGTGATACAGTATTCACATAATATCCACATTACACTGCCTAATGAACTGAATCCAGTGCTTAGTAGTCAAGCATTACAACATGTACAGTGACAACAGCACTGCCACTGTAAAAAGTGGCAGAATAAATAAAATAAAGAACCATCTCTCAAGGACTATCACACACTAAAACATACTAATTTATAACTGTATAGTGCTCTTGGGGGACAAAAAGAAAAAAATACAGACCAAACCAATTAAAATCCTGCTTTTAATAGCCTTCTTCAATTGACTTTTAATGTTCCCCATGGCCTTGTTAATAAATTCATTGCATTTAGTCACAAACTGCCAACGCAATTTCCATAATAAAAGTCAACTTCATTGAAACAAAAGAAATAAAGATACAGTGGAAGGAGTATCTAAAGCACACATGACAAAACAAAACATCATTTGTAGGAAACCAGGTGAAAGATAAGAGGAGAAAGGTTTATGCGGAGAGATGTCATGAAGCTAACTTTTTGAATACGTTCATCTCATGTAGATTAACTTTTGCAAGCTATTGCATCTGCTTGCAGGGCTGGGGCTGCCATTCGATTTTACACAGCGCTCTTATTATTTTAAATTATAATCCTCTACACTGACATTTTTCCTTAAATTACTCGTGATGCCAAAACAGTTTGGCTGCTGGTCCACCAGTGAGGGGCGCCTAAGCCGGGATCTCTAATAGGGTGCAGGCTTATGTCAGAGAGTGATTGATAGCCGCTTGCATGAAACCAGTCACGCCCTAGCCAATCTAAAGGCCTGCTCACTTGGTAAGTATGGCTCCCCACTGGGAATATGCGTGTGTGTGTGTGTGTGTGTGTGTGTATACAGTATAAATACATATACTGTATATAAACATAATATAAACTGCACCCAAGAACTCGGTTATTGTCACTTTGCACGCTGCCCTGATAAATTGGTCATCACACAGGAATTCAATAGATGGATTTGATACTCAGTTTGCCTCTTATCTCTATTTGATTCCATGCATTTCCTCTTTGCAGCTGGCAGAAGGAAAACCTCAAGAATACTCATAAAATTCTGTTATGTACTATATATCTGTATCTGCACTGATCTGCAAACCTATTTCTCCCTACACAAGTGAGAGGGTTTCTCAAAATTATATTCAAGAAAGTGACAAATAATATCATAATATTAATATCATATATTTTCCCATCCCTCAGTGAAAATGCGAAAAAAAATTGGCTTGTAAGACAGTTAGTAAAAACAAACCCAATGGCGGCGGTCGCCTGAACGCTTTGCTTGTTTATGAGCAAGGCACGTCGACGACAATTGTTCACCTGTCAGATTTCTTATCTGGCGCGTTTGAAGCCACAGCACAGCGGCACGTCTCTCTCTATCCGGTGCACATGTCAACACGGAGCTGCAAGCAGGTGGGAGGGCACCTTCGTCAGCCTTCTGGCTGTGCCTGTTGTGGCGCGCGTGTACGTGTGTGTGTGTGCGTTGCGCGTGCGGGGACTAAACTAAATGACTTGAGGAACCAAAGTGGCTAGGGCAAACCGACTGCACAGTGCACCTTATCTTTTAATTACCGCTCACAGTCTTCTCATGTCCTTCCTTTTTTATTTTATTTTTAAGCTAAGTCTATTAATTAAATCATGTTGCGTTGATGAAATTGTTAGAGGGGAAATAACAGTGTTTTTGTTCTCAGGGTCGTATACGCGGTAATTCACGCATACCCTACTCCATCAGCCATTGGCTCAATATCCTTCTGTAATGTTTACATGTAGTGCACATAGACATCAGTATATGAATCACCCTCTTACCTGCACTCAGTCAGTATTTTAGTATGGAAGAGGTGGAGCTACAGGCCTTAAGCACTGACAAGCTCCTTTACAAGAGATCCAACACCAACAAACCAACTCATTTCTACATAACAAGAGGGGCAACAGGGTATAGTTAATTTCTAAGATTAGTCTAATAAGAGGTATGTAAAGTAAGAAGAGAATGTTCTCTCTTTTAAACTTTCTCAGCTCAACATCTTTCAAACTAATTGAACATACAACTCCAGATATGTGTTGATCCTTCCTGGAACATCATTTAGGCCTCATTTAGGCAACACTTTCCAAAAGCACACAGACAAGCACTGGGAAATAACCCCCATTCCCAATGGAAGG
>JAOEHI010000007.1:4741580-4754155 GCA_025447815.1 Percopsis transmontana | reverse complement strand
AACAAGGACGGCAAATATACATGTAAAATGGAGGTGCGTGCTAGTCTAGAAGAGACTCAAAGATTAAAGAGATTCAAAACCACGAAGTGAAGTGGCGTGACAGGGAGCCTTCCCCCTTCCACTCGCCAGATGTGTAAGAGCATTCCCACCGTGGCGAGGCATACGGGCCTGCGCAGGGAACCCAGCTTCCTTCAAAAACAAGCCTACCAGCTAAAGGGCCTAATTATCTGTGAAGCTGGCTTGAAATTGTTTCCATTGCTAGCAGAGTCTATCAAGAGGCTTTTGGCAGTATGGCTTCATCAAATACCTCAACTTAATAAATCATCGGGCCAGTCTCAGCAGCTGTTCCATGGAGGCTGATCCCCTGACAAGAGATATCAGTCTGTTCCTCTATTAAAAGCCCAGTAAGATGAGAACACTAGTTCTGGCTAATATATACTGCAATAACACAATACAATCTCCACTTTTGTCCTGAATGGGATGGGGTTACAGGGACTGGTTTAGGATAAATGATTGGAACTGAAATAGTCTGTGTTCTCTGTATTACTGATGCAAGAGTACAGGCATTGTTTATAAGGCTCAGGTTAGATAAGTCTGCTATGCCTGTAATAGGAGCTGGCTAGTGGCACATTTCAAAAAGCGCCGGCTGTCTTTCTCTGAAATGACATTTTCTGTCTGTCTACACTCTTTGGCTTGCTCCATCTTTGGCCCGCATGTGACAAATTCCATCAGGAGAGGTCAAAAGATATCTGGAATTTCGCTCTCTCTCTCTCTATCGCACTCAAAAATAATCAATTTGGGTTTCAGGTGATTCTTTCTGTCCGTCCACTTGTGACAGCTGGCGCGCAGCAGGGGTGAGTCGACCTTCATGCCGTCCTCCCTGCCTCTCCGTCCCTGTATCTACAGCATCTCTCTGAATCTCTTGTCTGAATTCAGCTCACTTCATGAATAGGATTGCGACACCAGGAGCACTGCTCACCAGCTACACAGTAACAAACATAACAGGGAGTTACTTTGTGAATTTGGAGAGAATTGCGATTGTGAAAACGTAGCACCTAGAAATGCTGGGGATATAGAAAATATGGAATATAGAGAAGCGAGCTGGAGAGGCAAGGAGATATTCCCCCAGGCAGTGGCATATGCCATGACTGACCAATAATCCTCAGAAAGATTTTCAGACAGAAAGCCCAAACTATCTCGCTATCGCAGTGAAGCAGAATCAAGCGTGAAAGATGTTTTATAGTCTATTGTTGTAAAGGATCTTGTGTTAAATACTTGATATTCATTAATATAAAAAACAGATTAACAGTAAAGCCCACAATTGTGAAAATCCGTTCAGGGATAATAACGACATTGAAGTGCAGATATCCATACCTCACCAAACATATAACTTAAATAAGGCTAGCAATATAAATACAGTTTCTGCATGGGCTTTGTCCACAACATGATGGCACTGCATCTTTTGCTAAAAGTAGTTCCTGTCAACTAATTTCATGGTGACTGGTGGCAAAACACTGTTTTGCCATTATTTTGCTTGTATTTACTACAAATTAAAAAAGCCCTGCCTAAAATGGAATGTTTTAAATTACGCATCTGCACACAACTGAACTAAAATTGCATAATGATACTAGATCTTATACACTACCCTGTCAAAGCAATGATGCATATTCCATGAAGATGTGCTTGTAACGAAATACCTGCATTTAATGGACCATGCATTAATCTGTAGGACCCCTATTTGAACCAAGGAACTACAAAAATAGTCTGTCTGAGCAGGTGCTGCAGGATGAAGGAAACTCTGTAAGAGAGCCCTGGAGTACTCGTATACTCGTACTATAGAACTGGGAAACTGCCAAGGTTTAAAATTGCCACCATCAATCAGGAGGTTTTAAGGGATGCAACAAGCAATTTCATGGATGACTTTTTTTCAAGCTCTCTAACATTATTCCCCATCAGCCCACATATTATTATTGCACAATTTCCCCCATACATCCCTCCTGCTTCTTTCTAACTCCTGTAGTACTCTTTAATTTATTTATAATACAAGCTGACTTTTTCTCACTTTGAATGTCAACACAGTTAAAGCAGGTTATTGCATTGAAATACGGCTAGTGATTCATCACAGTAGTGGAATACATTAGAATATGTAAAACGAGGTATTCCTAATGACATACTTTATTTTAACCTCAGAGGAATGACCTGTGTTGTCCTAGATTGTTGCTAATTGGGCACTATGGTTGCATTCATGTTTTTTAAAATGACGCCCTCAATATGTTTCAGGTAGTGGGAGGAAAGAACTAGGGATGGGAGGGGCAAAGAGAAAGGGATGTTGGCAGTTCTTGTTGGTACAGAATCAGCCAAGTCTATTAGCCTGCAGCTAATGGCTGATATGAATAAATAATTGACAACAATTTAAAATTACCTTGGATAGGTCGGCATGACCTCATGTTGAGGAAAAGCGTGAAGACTTAATATGGTGGTAAGAAAGCTACATCATCAAGAATTCAGCTTTCATTTATTTTATTGTGTTTGTATTGTATTGAATTATTATTGTGTTTTAGAGAGTTGACTTCAGTGCCAAATACAATTCCATTAGTAGTTTATTTATTTTACTTTTGTTATTGTCTGTCAGTAGTGTTTTGACAATCTGACAGACCAGGCTGTAGAAACTTCCAACTCTCTCACTAAGGAATAAGTTATTCACCTATTTCCTATCCTGTGTCAGTCTGTCTCCCTGCTCTCTGACACCAGAATGTTCTAGAGAATTCCTGTTAGGACTACATTGGTGCAGGGTGAGACAGGCAAGCAGGAGTCGTTCCAACACACACCAAAACTATACTGATATCTACAGGGACTGTTACCTATCTTGGAGATCTTTTTCCACAATGTATTGTACTCTACTGTAGATCTATACGAGATGGTAAAGTCAAAATGAAAATTAAACCATGTACAAAAACGAATTTAACAACTAAATGACACCAATAGTCCTTTTTGCACCCCACAAAATTTTTGTCCAATTATTTTCACTTGTCATTTAGTGTGAGCCGAGTAAGAAACACCTGCTCGTGGATAAATGTTGCGGGGTGAGAATCTGCTAATGGCCAATCTGACAGCGTGGCTGACAGCACCTCAGGAGGATGATGAAATGTAGAGGCCGAGTGACAGATATGTGGAGGTCTGTCATCTCTGTGGAGCTGACTTGGCACTTTTATCTTGTTTCTGTGAGCATTGATACAGCCTAGTCTCTGCTAGCCCTCTATTACGCATGCATCTATTACGGTACGTCTGCGTGAAGATGTACTTTCAGTGAAGACCAATACTATATAATCAACATGGTTTCAATGGCAGGTATAACTGTTGTTGGCACCCTTTGTTTTTAGGTCTTTGTTGTCTCTTGGCAGATTGATTAATACTCTATGCAGTGGTAGCTATTGGTGGGACTGCATCAGCACTCCATTGTTAGTCTGATCCCCTGAGATCTAGTCTAATTTATCTTCCCAGAGTCCATGTTCGTCATTTGATATTCATCAATTGATTATCATTGGAGTGACACTGAAGTTTGCACCTCTGCCTCATGTGGCAATTGAATGGTAAACTTAGACCGGTTATTGACACGTTTGAATTGTTTTAGTATGAGGAAATCAATTACGTTTACACTAATGAGAGGGAATTGATTAAACCAGACTGAAAGCGTTGTGTCAGAGCCTGATTGATACTACATAAAATCCTTTATTCCGTAATGTCTTAAAATGGCATTTCACATTAATAATTTGACGGCCAAATAAATTATTTATTGAATGTTTAAAAGAATTGCAGAACTGTGTATTTCTTCTGTAACCCTAGGATGCATGACCCAAAAAAAAACTAGTTTTGCAAGACATGGTACGAAATTACTCGCATTGACTTATAATGGGAAATGCACGATTTTTACTATATTTATGAATATTTAATGCATTTTTCAGATATAATTCAAGGTAGAGTCCTGACATTCACCTGGTGTTTTCCCCTATTTGTGCTTAATATAAACTCATATTATTTAAATGCCTTAACCCAGAGGTTTTCAAAGTGGGCCTCCCCAGGGGAGGCTCAGTGAATGGAAGTGAAAAAAACATTTACATTAGTTATCAAAAGGAGATCATGTAGAATAGCCTAAATGTGTGTGAATTCATTACATGGAATGTGATAGTGTGATATGTTTCTGTTCTAAAGTTAATTAAAAAAAATGATGCCTTCAGGTCATTTTGACCTATGTCGTGCATCCTATTAAAGAGACACTAAAGATCTCAGGCAATCTATGTTGTTACAACTTCTGGTGGCTTATTTCTTTCTAGACTGTGGGATATTGGTTTTGGATCTAGTGGATGTAAAGCTTGAAGGAGTCACTCCAGCTGCTGCTGAGATTAGTACAGAACAGTACAAGGGATGTGGTCACAGCAGAGCTTAAACTACCAGGCAGAAATCCCATCACTTTTATTCAGCCCTTTCAGAAGTGGGGCCAGAAAGAGGGAGGAGAGGCAACTTGCTGACACCTCTTTTCTCATGTTAACCTGCACATTTCTGCATGCAAGACAATTTCTGTAGCCTTTACAGAGATGGGGAACACAGCAGCCGGCTGATAGAACAGCCTCGGTCTGACAGCTTGCTGAAACCTTGAACATCCGCCCAGACGGGTGGGTAAAAACTAGCCTTGGATCGGTTTCACTCTGGTAATCATTCTGAATACATGCCAATCAGTTTGCAGCAGTGACAGTAGATGTTCATCACAGGTGTTAGAAGGGTATTGGCACACCTTAATAGCCAACCAATTAGGAATAAAACATGATGACACGCTGCTATCAACTAAACTATTCAAACGGATTGGCCGAGTTATTTTCTGACCAGGAACAAATAGTACTTAATTTACTCAGACACATTGGTTTAAAAACATTACATGCAGTATTAATCTATAGTCATAGTCATCTATAGTCAGGGCTTTAACCATGACAACGTTCATCTCCATTTTATGATGAATATGTAACCAACAGATATTTCTCTAGTAAAACATGAACCGTAGGAGCTCTGGGAATGTGATGAAGACTTGTGTCAGGCCAACTGAGCTGGAACTGATGGTGCACATAATTAATGGTCTGAAATAGACTGAGAATTAGTGCTGGGCTGAGATGTTAATTGACTATGATACTTGGGCTGGTGCTTCCGAGCCTGAGGCTCACACTATCTCCCCGCTGCTTTGCTCGATCACTTCGCTTCCATTTACACCGTGCCTTTCTTCTCCCGTTACCTCCCACTCTATTTTCCTATTCCTCCCTTAAATCAAAATATTCATGTTCCTTTTCTATTACTAGCTTCTCTTCTGCCTTGTAGAGATGCAGGGAGGGTGAACATAGAGGTAAAGACATGTGACACATGCTTCCTGTGTTTAGGCAGACACCTACATAAACATCTCAGGCCTACATTGTGACAGTGAGGTTTTTCCAGGAACAATTCCAAAGTAATACCGCCCTTCTTTTGCTAATACGTAATTAAGGCACATCCAAACACGAACTGGAAAAGCATAGCTAGACACGCACAAATAGAGACTTGCATAGAGTATCGTGTGAACATGTGCCTACATTTTGTGATTACACTACACACACAAAATTGCTAGTTGTCTCTGAACGGATATTGTGCCATTGTTTCTACACCACCTGCTTAGCATCCTCCTCCATAATTCATCCACTTAAACAGATGACCTATGCATCTTTAGAGCAAGTGTAGAAAGGCTGTGTACTTTGATAAATATGCAAATAACAAGGTCATAAATATGCTGGGTCCGGCACTTCCCCTTACTTTCAATTTCCCTTTATCCTTTCACACCGAATTTCATTTAAAAACAGAGCTGTGACACATTAACATGACAGGTGAGACCTCAAATTTTTTTCTCCCCTGCCTTCCTAGCAAGGTAATGTTAATTCTGCCCCTCTCCAAAGCAAGTTAAATACCAGAAAAGAAAAAGGCCACAAAATATTTACTGTCTCATCTTGAATTAGCGTCTCATTGCAATTATGGGATTTGTTGAATAAATAAGGTTATCGCTGAAGAGCAAAAACTGCAACTGTCTATAGTAGTTCACCTCTTGAAAAAAAAAGGATTTCTTTTATATTCAGATACAAATATACAAATAACCCCTTCCCCCAAAACAAATGCCTTTAAACTTAAATAATGATAAAATGTTCCTTTGAAAATATTAAACAAAAACAAATTAATTCATGGCTGCTATTGCTAAAATCGTTGCCTAGCTATCAAAGAAGATGGGATTCTGTAACTATAGTTGGTCATAATGCGTCTAGTCTGAGCACATGGTTTGCGAGACAATTAGTAACTTCCAGATGGTCTTGATATTACTCACTGGAAAAAGGCATATTATTATTTAGATTTATCAAAAAATAAATACATAAAAAAAACAGTATTGAAAGCAACACCTACGTAACAAAATCCTAACAAATTCATAATATGAGTTAATGTAATAATAAATGACTGTTGACATATCACAGCCTCACGTGGTGAGGCCACGGAGCCTGGCAGTGGAGCAGTAATGGATTTTCCATTCAGCGGTATATTGTATGATATACACATTCAATTCAATGATAACAGAGCAATTCCAGCTGCCATCGCTACCGCGCGCAATCCAGAAAATACAGGCCAGCTGAGGCAGTTCTGTTTTAATAATAGAAAATCAAGACGATGCCAAAGCTCCTCAAACACCATTAATCTCCTGCCCTCAGCGCTCCGCACACCGGGACAGACGGTTGATGGAGAGGAGGAGAAGTGGAAGGTGTAGAGTATGAAGCAGGGATGGAGGGAAGTGAGGGGAGGGGGGGGGGGGACAGAGGGTGAAGGAGGGAGGCAGATCAAAGGGGGAACAGAGATAGGGGGAAAACAGGATTAAAGAGAAGGTAAAAGTCAGAAGCATGGGAGGGCAGGGACCCATAGGTGGAGGCAGAGGAGTAAAAAAAAAAGAAAAATAAAGGAGAGGATTGAAGCATGAAGCTGCTCCCGAGGGGACGGCCGCCTGGTTTCTGGCAATAATGTCCACCTCATCCCCCTGCAGTGGTCCGGGGAGGGACTACATGATGTTCAGTTGTCTGTCAACACGCAAACAGCAACTGCTGTGAGTCCAACCCCTTTTCTATCGCAACCCAATTTTTTCTAGCTCACCATACTTTCTGGCTACCGGTGTTGCCATGGCGACGATCGACAATCCCTGAGACATCACACTGTCAACTGACATCTCACCTGTCAGCGCACGTGAGCACAAGCCCCCCTGCTGCTCGGTGCTGCGCCACGCGTGGGCGGCTATGGCCGAGGCAGCCCCGCGGTCAGACAGAAGTGATTACTGGCCCTGCGGGGACTGAAGGGGGACAGGCGGAGGGTGGAGGCCCGGGGGTTGGAGGTTTGGGCTCAGGCCTGGCCATCAGGGCTGCGAGGGATGCTGGAGATATGAGAGAGCTTGGATTCTGGGAGCATTCATCACCAGCAAGCTAACCGGCTTCTCTGAAAGCAACTCGGGTGAAAAAAGAACAGCTGCTGCGGCTGCGCTCTGAGGACCTATACCTGTCCTGCTTTTATCCACCCCAAATCTTTAGCCGCAATAAACAACTCATAATAAATGCAAACACATAAAAAAAATTATATAGTGGTCCCACTCCAAGCATCCATGTACACTTATACCCCATTACGAACAAACATTTTATACTGTAGATCATGGTAATAATATTGAAGAAAGGCCTAGAAGAGGCTTAGAATATTTCGTTAAAAAAAAGGCCAAACGTTTAAATTGACTGTGAAAAGGCCAAAAATACAACACAGAATTACTGCCCCGTGGTTGTATGCTGCCGTGAACCAGGTCAGTTTCAGTCAACATTCCCTCAAGGTGTTCTGGAGATATTGCGTTCACAAGAATGGGACATACATGAAGGTCACAGCGACCTTGACCCTTTGGCCTTCGACCTCAAGCAGTCCTTGAGATATCGAATTCACAAGAATGGGCCGAACGGACGGCCAACTCGGGAACATAATGCCTCCGGCCACGGCTATCGCTGGCGCGGAGACATAACAAAGCAAAATTGCACATTAACTAAATTTGTATAGGCCTATTAGCACATCGTTATTTTTATAGCGTGTGGTAGAAAATCCTAGCGATTGCTTTCATCTTTATTTGCTGTTATATTTCATACCTGATAGCAGTAAACTCCTAACTAAATAGCTTCTCCAGCTGTTCATAATCCATTTAAGAGGGTGTTATGAGGTGCATCTGACTTATTTTTATCTAGCGCTCTGTAGTCTACAACATCAAGTACCATAGTCAAATACATTTCTTGGAGTTGACTGCAGTTTCAGCATGTAAATACACTATAAAAACATTCCCTTACCTGCTTATTAACCTTTTAACAAGGTGTTTGGCTTCATGTGATCCCGTAGGAGACATATGCAGTGACTGAGTGTTTGGTGAAAACATACTATGAGAAATCCTTCATTCCCTACCAAGTGGCTGTGGAGTAGCAGGGACGCTGTGGATGTCAAGGTCTCTTCAGTTACCCGTCCGTGCTTCAACCCCCACTTCTCCGTCCTTGTAGCTCGCACCATCGCTAGGGCTACATGCATATTTTATAACCCGAGCCCTATGCAGGAAGACCGCTGTCCTCTTGGGAACAGTGCGGGGACATTTAGGATGACTGCAGATCTATAAGGTGTTGGTTTAGCCAGAAGCATATTACCTCTCACCAAGGAACCTTGACGCTAGAGACTAGCATCCACAGCTAGCAATGACCCCTTCCTTTCCTCTTTGGATGAATACGATTAGCTTACCCATCTGTTCATTTAACTCCTTCAGTGTCAAACTTCTCCTCAGTTCACATACAAAAGGTCTGCACTCTCGCCGTGACAAATTGCACTGAATCACTACATTTCTTCATTGTTGATCCCCCGCCGGCTGCAGATTTACTACTTCTCCACTATCCCTCTTATAGACTCCATACTGCTATATTCTTAAGGCTAGACAGAACCTGGGACTGTTTCCTGGTGCAGTGTAGAGTTTTGGGGAGGGCTGCAGATTAAAAAGCCTTCCCCTGAGAATGCTCACCAGGCTATTCAGCAGCGCCCGCCAGGGAGATTCACTACACACATTCGCTTTTATGAGCCCTTTCCTTATTCATCATAACACAGCTTCAATTTTATTAGGTTCTCCAGCTGAGCATAGATCTCTGCCTGTGTCATTCTTTTTTTTTCTATCTATTTCCAACCACATATGTACCATTCCTGCCCTCGCTAGCTCCCATGATGCTCAAAATAACACTCACACATAAGCATACTGTTATTCTCTCACATATATACATATTTAGTGCCATCGGGACGGAGCTGTATTTCTTTTCCAGGCTGGTTTTTTCCTCTTGCTGTTGGGCAAGTGTTGTTCCCCAGCTGCGCCTCGCAATGATTTCTCCTCAGCCCCAGCTGGCCTCCAGCACTAAATGTGCTGAAGTTTAGAAATCGCCAAGCACTGGAAACCCTTCTTCATAACACATTAAACAATGACAGCAGATCAAATTTGATAGGCCTGCATGTACATCTCAAGAGCACATACACACGGCCAGGGTCTGGAGTTCAATTCTCACTTGGGCTCGCTGAAAAAATGCCCAGACTTATGGAAATGTAATAAGGTTTGGATAAAACACCAAAGGACTTGGTGAGAGGAAGGTGTATCTATCTCAATAGATCTGGACAATTGTGATTTCCATATTTTGTTCTGTCCTCGCATATGGCGCTATAACTCAAAAACTGTATAGTATCAAACAAGATTTGTGCTCCTCTTTGGAAGCCATATGTGTGCCCTTCCCCTAGGCTGTGCATAGGTTCTGTAACAGCCACTGCAAGGAAAAGGAAAATTCCCCGGTCACACTCTCGCTTGGCATTAGAAACCGGCATATGCCCTTGAATGCATCAGGGGATTACCTTGGCAGGACCACTAAAATTGCTGTGATGATTTTTAGTAGAGCTTACGAACTATGGATACACTATATGGTTGGAAAAGAAAATGGATTCAACAGCTCAAACCACAGACTCGATGGGGGGAGAATTTCAATGTAATGCAGTTAGTAATCAGTTAGTAATAGAGTACACTGATGAATCAATGACAATCTAAAAGAGAGAGGGAGATAGAGCTCTTGTGAAGATTCTGAACACCAATGGTAATAAACCTTTTTTATTTTTTTTTACTGCGTGTAGTGTGAGTGGTTAAAGACACAGGTTTGGAGAATAAACAATTTTTGCTAATTGTGTAACTTTCTCAAACACAAAATAGGTAAGAAATTCAAATTGTTTCCATATAATAATATATCTTATGTACACAGATGGCAAACAATTCCCTATTATTACAGGTCATAATTGTCAAGTGCGCAAGTGTGCTCAAATGCTCAGAGAATCAACCTCTGCTAGTCACAAATTTGCACACTAACACAATAATAACAGGGAAATGATTACATAACCTTCCAATATAACACTGCCCTCTTTGCACACAAGGAAATAGTAAATCTTCCAGACAAGGCCAGCAGCCAATGAGTAGGCAGGCTCTTCCAACCAATTATGACACTGGAGCTATGGTCAGTGCTGCTAGTGGATGTGATGTCACATATAGAGGACATCACACAGAGGCTGTGAGTGGTGGAGGGGGGGTGGGGGGCGAGAACATTTCGCGTCCGCATGTTGAGGCTCCCATCTGGTGTCGTCAGCTGGATAAACACCCAGAGCCATTGAGTAGGATGGCAAATGGAAAACGCACAGTCTGGCAGTGCCTTCCATGTGGTATTGTACATATACCATACACTGGCTGCACGCGCTTTGTGAATATTTCATGACTGGAGTTTGGCTGTTTGATGTATTAAAATGGGGTTCGAATCGTATCCGTTTACATTCCTTTGATATATTGAGCTTTCAGGTAACTGGCAGTGAGCCTTCCAGAGAACCAGAAGGTGCCAAGGATTATTGGTCTGCCATTCATTTATTATTCATTAGCTGTACTTATTCTATAACCAAAAAGATAAGTACACACACGTGCATCGTCCAGGCACGGTCCAGATCCTAATGACAAGAGCCAAAACAGGCATCTGAATAACACGCTGTTACATTCAGACATCCCATTTTCACCATACGAAGCAGCGCCTGTCGACTACTCTGTGCTTAAGATGAAGATCCAATTTATTTTCTCTGGAACGTCGGACCATTTGTGACATATGGCAAACACATTCCATCCAGATATCCACTGAACGCGCACAGATAACTTGTGAAGGTTCACAGCCATGCAATTCCTAACATATGCACACAAACACACGCAGACACACATGCACAGACCTGTTATATTCCAGTTTCCCGCTGCGTGCAAAAAAATAACTATCAATATTGCAGATGGAGAAAAAAAATCCATTGTTGCTCCCTTCTGTGATTTTACATTGGGCCAAATGATGAGCACAACCCACAATATTTACTGTGCAACCAAGGAATTGTTCTTCAGCCCATAGTCGAAACAATGGGCTGTTTCGCCAAGAGCTCTTAGAAAATGTGCTTTTACCATGAAAACGTGGTGTTGATGGTTGCTGATTCAAATAAAAAAGTGCTGCTGTCAATGCCCAGGGTATACATAGCAGAGATTTCCAACTCATTGCATTGTATTACATATATGGGCTCCTGAATTCAATACATAAGAATGAGGCACTGCTGCTGCCACCATATTGCTATTTACTTCATTGAAAGCAACGCGCTAAAAGCATAGGCCCATTTATATTGTTAATGTTCACCCCTGCCAACGTACGGTACATGTTTTACCATGGGGTACCTGCTGTGATCATGGCATCCACCTTCTACCCATACAGTAGTTTATTCAAGCACTGAGTTTACATTTAAGAATAAAAAAAATACAACACAACCTTGTTGGCCCATTTTGATTTCACCAAACCTGATTACCAGGAACGAAAGCAAATAACAGCTTTACATTGCTGCGCGGACGGGAACTAAACCTGAACAGCGAACAGCAACAACAACACTGGACAGAAATCAAGGACACTGTGTGCGCTTGCCCTAGACGGCACTTCTCCAAGCATTCGTAAAAGGTTGTGTTGCTTTGTGTGCGTCAGAGTTAGTGTGCTGGCCTGATGCAGAGGTCGTAAGGCTAGAACATGGAATCTGGAAATAGGAGGGGGGGTATATGAATAATAAAAAATGGACGGTCGTACCAAGCCTACTGCATTCAAGTCTAATAAAATGCTTCCATTAGCAGAGCCAGCCAGGTGTAACATGATCACGGAGGCTGGATATCCAAAACGGAGGGGATGGGCTGGAGTCTTGTTATGGCGAGAGCAAATCTGAGTCAACTGTACCAAACATTAATCTGTGTGATGGCTCAATAGGCCCTTTATATCAGTGTGTGTGTGTGTGTGCCTCTGGGTGTGTGAGAGTGTCACAATTGTGTGTGTGTGTGTGTGTGTGTGTGTGTGTGTGTGTGTGTGGTACAGGCAGGGCTGTCTATATCTATTTGAGTGTGACGCCAGGCC
>JAOEHI010000007.1:4709697-4733413 GCA_025447815.1 Percopsis transmontana | reverse complement strand
TTCCCACAACAATCTACTCGGCCTTTCTTAATATAGCTGCTTGTCAGAAGCAAGCGATTCCACACAATGTGCCGGTGAATTAGAAGGAAAAGGAGAAGCAGCTACTTCAGGCATAACTGATTTATGAGGATAAGTGAAGGGAGGAGACGGAGAAGAGCCGAAAATAAATTAGGCTTCACGTGCGCTTTTAATTACTGCTGTCAAGGTGTTTGCCTCGCCCTTCTGGGAAAAGAAAACCGCGGCATCAGTCTTCGCCACCGCTTACAAATGCCACGGAATGAACTGGTAAGTTTTAAACCCCGTATATGTAGCTACATTAGCAGCGGCGTAAACAAAACTCACTGGGTCTAACTGCAGCATCTATCTTTTCCCTCTTGAGAGGGAGGTGAGGCGCGCGGCCGGCTACCCCAAGCAGAATGAGGCCAGAGGATCCAGGAGCATACGGAGGTCTGTCGAGTGAGGGATGGAAGGGGACAGGGGGTGACGGGGGGGGCATGGGGGACAGCGTGCGGCTGTCGTTCTGATCTCCCCGTGCGAGGTGCGCTGCACATGTTTAGACATGACAAGGCTTGTTTGGCCCTCACCGGGCAGTACTGCTGCCCTGCAGCGCACGGCTCTCGGGATGGACGCACACACGCACGCACACACGCACGCACGCACACACACACACACACACACGTATGCACACATGTATGTAAACACGCGCGCGTATTCACGCATTTGGTCGCGCGTACAAATGTGCGCGCACGCACACAGACATACTGCAAGTCGTGTGCACACCATGGCAACATTAAAGATACAGACACACATGCATGCACACGGGATTCAACACATACACCCACACACACACCCACACACACACACACACACACACACACATACTGTACACACAAGCAGTTTGCCCACACAATTAAACACACTGCACACAAATGTATGCATACATATGTGGGATTATATACACACACACACGCACACAAAGCCTTCTCTTTTGATCATGCTGTTGAATACGTTTTCTAAGACTGGAGGCTCAAAGGGCTTTTGCTGCGATGTAGCCCTCTTACTGCAGAGGGACAAGACACTGGGCCAGACCGTTTGCTCTAAGCGCAGCGGTGATGAAAGGAGCCCATGAGCAAGGAGAGCCTCGCCATTTAGTGCGGTCGGCGCATACGGGGCGTGCGCCGGGTTTGTACGCCGGACCCAGGTAGTATTGACCGATAGCACCGGAGGACGCGGGGAGAGGGTCCCTGAATCCATTATTCATAAACGGGGACACGAGGAGGAAGAGTGTTTCTGCTGACAGTGTGGTTGCGTTCCCACAAGCCCCCAGTCATTTCAAGAGCGGATCCAGTTCCCCCAGCTCACAGCCCCACGTTCAGATTGATTTTGATTGTACCGATTTCCATACCTTCATGCGATACGCCTCTCCCCTTTAGCTTCCTGCTGCTCATTTGGACCTAATGCTTTATGAGCCAGTGCGGTTTTGTGGGGGAAGAGGGGATTGTTGGTACAATACAGTATCCTCTTCCCATTCCTGGCAAATATATATATATAACAGAGAAAAAAAAGGACATTTTCTCCTCGTCAAGAAATTAGCGGGTGAAAAGAAACTGTACTAGACCAACCACGGCACAGTCCAAGCCCCCTCTCTGGAGTGCTGAACGTTCGCTCACCAGCACATAATTAAAAACAGCATGCCTGTATATGTACTGTGTTTCCAACAGTCTTCTATGGAAACCCACAAGGAAAGTGAAAAACGTAATTAAGTTGACCAGAACAAGGCATGAAGTCTGCTTAATATTTAATGCAGCCCCACACAGAAGACTCTGTGGAAGGCATCAACAACAGGGTCCCAACAACAATTATGGAATAATTAGCTGAGAAGCACCCTGGAAGATTTGTCTTTGCCAGAGATATGTGTAAGTAATTGTGTAAGTAATTTCAGACTTGGCCAGGGCCAAATTGCCTTTGCTCCCCGACCCTGACAAACAGCTGTGCAGGCAGACTTGGCATTTCAAGTCTGTGTGTGTGTGTGTGTGTGTGTGTGTGTGTGTGTGTGTGTGTGCTTATATACAGGTCATGTTAACGTGAGTTTAATAACTTAATCTGGAAATACAATATTCTGCAGTGATAATTATCTTGAGACCCATGGTCTGATTACAAAATAATTGTAGTAATGAGGGGGTCATTTTTATTTCATTTGAACACAGGCTTCAAAAGGAAAACCTTTGATATATTAGCAATGTAGTGACATCCTTAGTCTAAAACTAACTTTCATAGCGGATCAATGAAAGCAAATGTAGGCGCTGCTTTTGTATCCCTAATCACTGTAAATGTCAGTATTTGACGTTTTTAGGGGTGATCCGACCAGGGCTAGCAGAAACATGCATGTGAAAACCTGGACTCCCGGTGATTCAAATTAAACAGCAATAGCATCATCCTTCACTCTGTACCACATTATACAACTCTATCGATTTTATCTGTGGTCTCTAACAAGAATATATCAAGAATATAACATTATTCTACACTCTAAAAGTGAATACTGAACTAATAAAAATAATGTCCTTATACTAAAAGTGTTTACACTCTGTAGTTCCTCTCACTGTAATAGAGTGAGACAGAGCGGGGTCTATTTTTATCCCATCCCGAGGCCTGGGGCAGCTGTGTCAAAAGTCAATAACTGTGGTGACTCCACGCTGCGCTGCTCCAGCCCAAAATATTAATGTTCCTCTCTCAAGGCACTTGTTAGTGGAGATCTTGGACTAAAATAATAAGAATAAATAATACTAAACAACAATAAAAAAGAAAAAAAAGAAAAAGGTCTAATATACAAACAGACTGTAACAGATTTCAGGAGCTATTCAGTAGGCACCACTACACTCTTGACATCCCAGAATCCAGTACAAATGAAATTCACCCGGTGGACTAAGTTGAATAACAAATGAAATGCCGGTGTTCATAGCCTTGTGACCCAGACAAAATGAACATGCTTGACAGGATACTGTCGACAACTAAATCAAATTTACTCCATGTTAGCCATGGCTATATTGCACTCTGTGAGGTAGATCCATAATTTATTGACGTGCTACTTTGAAGATGATAAGGTACTGACTGTGATTTGTTACGCTAATAAAAGGGAGGCACGTCTTTTCCCTGCCCTCATGAACACACATGGGGCCTTAGTTTCCGGTCAAGATGCAAGCGGAGGTGCACGGCACAAGTCGATCTAAGGTGCGGCCAATACTTTTTTTGCTAATTTGGGGACGGCGGTAAACGGGCGCAACTGCGTCGCAGTTGTAAAAGGGTTGGATTAGAGCGAACAAATTATCAGTAGGAGTGGTGGGGGCTGTCTTCAATTCTGTTTCAGTCTGTTTGGTGAGAGTGTTGGCTTGTTGGATTTAGAGGCAAGGTTGGTCTGCGTGTTTGTAGGACTGTTATACGTTTTTTGAGAAACCTATTACAGTGTTGCTATATTACACAGATGAGGCAAATATTTAAATCAGGTTATAGCCTATGCACTATGCGTATGTGTGCGTAAGGTTAGCTTTACGATGTGTACCGTTAATTTCTGCGTTGCGCACCAGTTCTGAGCACATACGGCAACTTGTGATAACACTGAAGGCCCAGTGTCGAGAGTCACTGCGTAATAGAGATACAGTATGTAGACACACACACACACAGTCATTCTCCCTCTATTTTTCATGGACCACTTGGCTTTGTAGTGACTAAGAACTTGAACAAATTGAGAAATAATTGAAATTGAAAGATGAGTAATGGCGATTGTAGCACGGCCCCTTCTCAATATGGAGATGATGAGATTTGATTCTTTGAGGTCAGGTATATTCGAGTCGAGTGTTGGCCCCATTTGCCACTGAGCGAAATGAGTGGTCATCAATTCTCAACTCCAGGCATTTCCCTGGATAACTGCTGTCACAAAATCAATGCTATAGGTATTAATATGTTGAGCTGTGTGGGTATTACACTATTGCTACGATAAACTACAACTGATGTATAGTGTCTATAACATATGCAGTACATCAATTAGAGTAGACAGTAGGTCTTTTTTTTTGGTTAAAGGTACAGTCCTTGATTGCAATATGGCTCCCCCAAATGTTTGGGCTAGCTGTAGGAGGTGTAGAAAACAGTGTGAGCTGTCATATAGCTTCTAATTCCTTAGCCAGTCTGGTCACATTAGACAGGAGTTTAACTACATAAACTCCACCTACAAGTTATCAACCACATTAATGACAATGAAAAAAACATAGCAAATGGAGGAACATGTAAAGAGATCAATCTGTCCATCAATCTATAACTACTGTATATACACAGTGTCAGTGACATGGCCAACAAAAGGCAGGTCAGTTAGCAGTAATCATGTTCCTGAAGGGCAGGCAGGCACCACTGGAGCGAACACAGCTGCAGAGATGGGTCTGCTGATGTTTATCCCCTGGATTCTGGTATATGTTCTACATGCTTGACAACATCAGCTTCGAGGATCACCATGCAGATGTTAGGATGGCACAACAGGCGATGACCTCGGCAGCAAATACTGGGCTGACTTCAAGGGCCTTGGAAACAGAAGTCCAGCAAGTCTTTATCATTCCAGATGACCTCTCAATGATGTTCTGGGCCTGGGACAGCTTACTGTTTTTTGTAGGATTTGAAATGTCCTATGCGGAAGTCAGCACTGATGGTGGTGAGGCCGCAGTAGCACCATGTGCCGGCCAGTAAATGAAAACAAGGACCTTAATGTCCTTTGCCCAGCCATGAGCTTCATCTATTTGTAGGGCAGCAATTGACAGGCGAGAGAGACACAAAGTTCAAGGATGATCAGGACATTGGTATTGAGGCAGCAATTAGATGGGACTAGATGGATTCTCTAGAGAGTAAACTGAAAATGACTAATTGACTTTAACAATATAAAATGGACAGTAAAATATACATATCAAGTGTATCCTACTTTTCTTTGTCTTCACATGTGTTATTAAAAACCCTGCTTTAAACTGTTCATGTATGTTGTGGGACAGAATGTACCCAACTTTATCAAGATTATCACATATTATTGGTTAATGAAAATGTTTAGCTTGTTTTATAACAAAAGTAATTGTTTATATATATTGTAATAAGCAAAGAGCAATAGTAGCTATGAGTTTACATGAGTTAATTTGGACCTGAAACAGTGGACAAGCTATAACTACATTTTTCAGTAATTGTACAGTACAACTGGGGTCAAAGACATTTTCTACGAGCTTGAAGTCGCCTGCGCCTAGCATTTTTAATTGTCCTGTGGACAGACAAAATTTACATTTTTGTTAATTTAGCAAAGTATGTTAATTTGTTTTAGCCTCAGAAAAAGTGTTGCACATCTTGTAAATTAGATTTTTCTTTTGTAATTTTCTTTTAAAAATTGTTATTAGTTTTAGGCTATTGTAAGCCAACATTAAATCACAGCATTAAATAATTAACCTACATTGATCACACTTTAATACAATACGCATAATTCAATCTCTAAACAGCTAAACTGTATGAATTAATACAGCGAGAAATCTGTAGCAAGAAAGCCAGTGCACTGTAGCTGTTATGCACACACAGTTTAGCATTGTAGTAAATGGACCAGACAATTTAAGTTTTCTATATATATCTCTATAATTCTTGTGTGGCGAAGCGCAAAGGGAAGCATTTTCTGTGGCAACGTGACTCAAACCGTGGACATTCTAGGTCATCAGATCTGTATGTACTGTAACACAGGTTTCAATTATAAGGGTACAAATTGGGGAGTGTACGTTTTGCAGATGTTGTAGTGGAGGCAATATATAGGATGTTCCTTTCTGTCTACCCACTGCTGAAGTATGTGTGACTGACTCAATGCAAAGGGACTAAATTAGGTCAATGAAGCTAACACTAATTCCAGCAATCTCCTTCCCTGCGTGTATTCCCTTCACTGCTGTCTTGTAGGGCTGTGACAGTGAAAAAGAAACGTATTACCGTGGTTTGGCTGTTAACCGCTGGTAAAATGTATTAAAAAAACAACAACAATAAATTAAAAACTTGCCAGTCAAAATGTCCAATTCAAATAAACAGGCCATTTGTGTTTTTACAGCCAAACAGCCTATTACGCATATAGTAGCCTACTACTTAATTTTCTTGTCTTGTTGGTGTGTCGGCCATTTCTGTAGGACCACATACCGTGTTTTGAATTAGCGATCCTTAGTGATCACTACAGTAGTCGTTTCACAAGCACAATGTTGGTGCTGAAAACAAATGTTTTCACATGCCTTGAAAATTAACCAAGACTACAACTTCACAATCCTCAGCTTGAGCTTCAGACTAGGGCATTTCCTGGTTGTTCAGACCAGGAAAATACAATCAGTATTTTTGTATTGGCACAACTGTTTCCCATGCACAATATTGGTGTAATTAAGAGATTCGCTGGAAATAAATATTTTTTATACGCTTACTTTACACTCTATTCTTGAGCTTAGCAGGACATCCTTTGCCGTATGTAGTGTGGGGCTTGTCGCATATGCGCAGTTAACCCAACAGATCAGCTTTTACTTTTTCACACAAATACTGTACTGTATTGGTGAAATGTCAGGAAGGTATGAAGGCCATATGCACTCCTGTAACTTTCCCCAGCAAATAAAATAAAAATACAATAAATAAATAAATAGCGGTGATGATGGTAATGAGCTCAACACAGCAGTAGGCATCCCATGACCGTGGTATTACAGTAATGCATTTATCGTCACAGCCCTACTGCCTCGTCCTCATGGTCAGCTATTATTTTGCCATTACACTGCCATTAGCGTGGATTTGCCACGCACAGAAATGTAAACTACCATACATAGTGTCTACCAAACAGCAGCTCTGATTGCATTGACACTTACTAAAAGGAGGTGAAATGAGGGAAAATGGCATCTGGCTCTGAATCTCACTGTGGCGGATCAAGCTGGAGTGAGAAATCTCATTAAATGGGCTAAGATAGTACTTGTGTTTGTATCAATATTTATTAACTACAACAACTGTTTCTCTTTAAATCCAAGGAAATTAGCTTCAGGGAAAAACAAGGTACGCTCTAAAAATATGCCTGTGCTACATTACAGGAATCCACAAAGGAATACAGTTGTAAAATCATAAAAATGGTATAAAGAAACGCAATATGTTATCTCTACATCTATCAAATTTGTATCTTTAACGTCACATAAACAAATGTGTTTAGGCTTGTGACAGACAAAACCATGTAGATTGACACTTGTTTATTTTAAACAAGGATAACAAGGATGAACATACATTTCAACAGGGATAACCAAAGATAAACCTGCATTTCTTATGCTTAACTTTGCAGCTTTACATATACAGTAAGCTCAGTACCTTACAGTAAGACTTTTGTGTGTCTCAAAATTAAAGTTGGAAATGGACTGACCTAATATTGACGTTGGTAAACTGTACACAAGGTGGTAAACAGGATAGGCACTAGCTAGTCTTAAATATTTGTCCCACCAATGCCCAAAACAACACAGCAATGAATTTTCATCAAATTCAACAGAGATTTGCTAAAGCAATTTGGAATATGTCAGAAATCATAAATGACATGCTCTGTTGCCTTTTGACACAGCGTTCATCATTTGTGCATAACACCAACATGGCACAACAACACGATCGCGGACCCAGATTGGAATCGTTGCCATAGCAACAACTGATAAAGTGATCCGAGGAACATGGTGGGTTTCCAAACTGTCAGGGAAAACCAGTTCACACGCAACAACATGCATTGCAATAGATTTTGTGCAATGTACCTGGAGCCTCTAAACAGACAAAAACACTTGTCAACATTTGGCCCAATACTTTGTTTACTGCAGTTCTAGAATGCACTATTTGCTTATCATCTTTGCTGTATCCTACTGGCTTCAGGAAAGGTAACAACACAATTTCCCCCACAGGGAGATATAAAGTCCGCTTATTATCTTATAACTACACTTTTAATGATATTCCTGTTTAATTATGACGCTGTAGTTACCCATACGTGCTGTGACATATCTTTAGGTTGCTATGAAGGCCTATTGACAACAAAATATCGTGTCTTGACCAGCTAACCAATGCAGGAAGGAATTATATAAGTGATCCTCGTGGGACGTGCGTGCGAAAGCGCTCTAGCCCCAGTAGCAGAGAGGGCATGGGAGGTAATTACTGGGGCTCAGACCTTAACAGGTCTGAGACAAGTGGATCTGAATACGATCCTTTCCTTGGGTGTGTGTTTTAATAGGAGCGTGGGGGATTGCGTGGCACAGGTCCTCCCTCGAGGCTTGAACAGCTCTCTCTCTCAGGCAGCTCTCGCACCTGCAGCGTCAAGATAGGCTGTGCAGTTGTCAACTAATGAAGCACGCTATTGTGCATACAGCCGGGGCACGCAACAGTGGGCTGTGCTAAAAAATACTTTGAAACAATTATATAAAGAAAACAGCGCTTCTCGGACACTGAACCATGCATAGATGCCTCCCCTCTCAGGTCGTTTTACATGATTAATAGGGTGGGAAGAAGGACTTCAAGCTACAATTAAAGGTGTATTCCATCACAAGCACAACTCCTCGTCGGGAAGCCGGCTAAAGCAGAACCAAAGGGAGCCACACTCCACCAGACAAGTCATTATTTCTCCAGCATTCTCCCCACTCTATGGAATACATTAACTCTACAGTCTGGCGGTCTAAGCCACACTCCCTTTCCTTTGCTTGTTTCTTTTTAAAGGGATGCTTGCAATTAGAAGACAGGGAGAGACGAAGGTACTCAGAATAGTTTCCAACCCCCACGCAAAGATTGAGTGCCAGCCGAAAACAAGCTCAGCCTGGCCCCTGGGGGCCCCCCAGTGTGTGAGGGAGGGGAGAGGATCTGATAGTGGCTGTCTCTGCTGCTCATTGACTACAAAAGACGGAAGAAAACAACTGCAAAGCTTCCATCTCAACAAGTAAAGGTTTTCCAAAAAAACAAAACAAAAAAATGTGCAGATGGATTTCCAATAGCTGTTGAGGGAGACATATCCGCCCCCTTTGTTGGCAGGGGGAAAAAAAACAAATGATACTTCCATCCTTCTTTGAGACGCCTAAAATACTTTGACGTTACTGGAGCTGGACAGGATTGTATCTCAGTAAATATCCTGTGCGGAGAAACGATATAAAATACAGCTATCACATACATACTGCAATACATACTGTGTACTACATACTGGTAGAGAAAGTAAGGCCATGCGCTTTGTTATATTTCTTTTCGCTTGTATGGCTTACTTCATAGTCCGACTAGGGATCATTACATCCATAATTACCTGCTTTGCATAATGTCATTGTGAAATTTTTCCCCGGATTTAACTTTCAGCTACATGATAATTAATTCTACGGAGATGTTCAGCCCTGGCTTTATACCATGTAGAGACATGTCATGTGCATTTGGGACACTTGTTTGCACTGTCTCATGAATATTCCTCACCTAAGCAAAAGTTGAACCACTGAATCATTGAAAGAGCTGAAAAACGGCAGCTGCGTCATTATGGAACCTCGTACCCCTCTGTGAACAGATACAGTAACGAGCCTGGTGGAAAGGGATTGTTGTACATTTGGCGCTTCGCAGATTTCAGGCTCATTGTCTTTATCTGTGATATAGAAAAGGTGGGGTTGGGGAGTGTAAGGTGTGTGTGTGTGTGTGTGTGTGTGGGGGGGGGGGGGTCACAATTCCTTTGGGTGTGCATTTAAATCACAGTCTCCATATTACCCAGAAAATTCCCTCCTCGAGAGCACGCCGTCGAGATGGCGTCCTTCAAGCCCCACTGGGCATCCTGTCACCGCGAAATGGGAGCAGGAGATTAGGGGAGTGAGGGGTGTGGGAGGATGTGAAGAAGGGGGGTAAATACTGAAATCTGGTCTAATCCCATCTCATACAACCAAAGATACACTCCTCCTAAGATTTTCTCACTCAGAGCTGAAGTAATAGAAAGAAATGCGTCCAATGTCAGCGGGACTCGATGAATAATGAAACATTGTTTGGGAAAGCGTGCTTGCTGGCATACATAACCGAGGCCAGAAACCATTTAATACAAGTAAAAGAATCCCTACTTTTCCCAGGCAAAGTACACCATCAACTTTGGGGTTTTACTTAAATATGATAAGGAAAATTCTGATCCAATGTAATTATAGCACAGAATTGGGAAGATATTTGGGTAGACAGAAAGGAACTATTTCACTGTAGGAATTGTCATTTTTGCATTGCTCATTGTTTTTCACAGGGCAAACTAAAACACAACCTTTGAAAAATAATTGAGGGAGAAGACTTATGAGTAAAAAAAAGACTGTATGCTAGATACAACTGCAATCTAGCATACAGTTGTGACTGCAACAGAATGATAATGAATTCTTTCATTTAAGTACCAAAAAAAAGATGGAATGATATGCTTGAAAATATAACATAAACATCAATTGTACTTTGGAGGACAAATCTATGAATTAAACAATAGATGAAATTCAAAGCACATTATTTCATAGGGCACCATTACTGTATGTGCTGGCTCATACTTACTATTGCTGCACTGGGTTTTAATGTTATATACATTTCAATTTCCCTCTGTTAATCCTCTATTTTAGAGTATATGTATACTACTGTATGTGATTATACATTTCTTAAAAGAATCGTGTTTCTTGGGTTTGAGAGATCAATTAGCTAATGTAGATGCACTAGCATTCAATAGGGACATGCAGTATAGCCAGGAGATGTGGTTTAATCTAGTCAGTTAAGGAATAGCCTCTGCTGTATGTAAGGCAGAAGGCAAGCACCTTTCAGCCTCACGTACTGATACAGGAAGACAACGTATACTGTTCAGTCTCCACTCTCTCTCTCTCTCCTTTTTCTCTCTGAAAATGCAACATTTCACGAAGCCCCCACATTATACGTTAAATGAAAAAATAAGGTCAAATAAATTAGGAGGTGGCATTCAAAGTGGCTGCTGATGCGAGAGGAGCGGGGATTCTCACAGCCCACTGCCCAAGCTGTCACAGCGTGCCATGTCAACATTGTGCGCCCCCCCTTCTGTACCAGCACCACTCACTGCACACATGGCAGCCAGGGAATGCATCTGCTCCAAGGCTGCACGACCTCCTTTCAGCCCCCCCTACCCCGCTCACCTTCCCTGTCTTCAAGGCTCCGCACCCAATCCTCTCACCTCCGACCAGCTTTCACGAGGAACCGGACATCTAACATGGGGACTTGTTTCCGGACATCTAACATAGCGTTTTCCCTAAGCTGCAACCACTGCCTTCTGTAAGCACGTTTGTCTTGAGAATGGGAGGCACAGGGGTCAATGTATGGTACACTTAAGAGTATATAGTGGTGGCTGCAGTGCACATGCTCTGAGTGGGAGTGCGTTTCACCAGCTGCAGCCTACAGTGCTGTAGTCGCAATGGCTCCCGGACCCCTTGGGATGAAGTCAGCAGGCTTTCAAATTGAGTGGTGCAAGCATCTGGATGCTTTGGCAATTTATGTTCTTAACGCATGGAATACTGTCACAAGGTAGCATCTACTGCATAAACACCCCCAGTCATCAGGAAAACACAGCAACAAACGTGTATTGTAACAACTGAGTGGGCTAGTCAATGCAAAACACACATTATGTTGGCAAGAGATCACAGCCTATGGGGTTGTACTGTTAATAACTAGCAAAACTAGGTTGTGGATATTCCCGTAAGGATTATGGGTATTAAGAATCTTAGGTCCCTATGCGGGGGAGGAAAAAAAGAAATAGAAACCATTTCTTCTTTTGAACGTGCCACCCAGGAAGAGATATGTAACACAGTTTGTTCATCCCAACACAACAGGAAACAGGGAATAACAGAAAGCTTCCTAGCTCTGTTAGGGCGCAGAGTCCAGCCTCGGGTGTTACAGTCCGGCATGCCACAGAGGAGATTTCGGATCAAAGAGGGAGGATTTGCACATCTGAGCGGGCGCATCTGTCCATTTATCATCTCAGTTCAACCTTCCTCTGAATATTTTGCCCACATCCCTGTGCAGTATTCGGTGATAATGATATTGTTGTTCTTCCCTGATGTCTGATTAAAGCTGGGAGCTAAATCTCACTGGCCTGCCCCCCTTTGCTATAGTGTACGACTGAAGTGACCCATAAGATAGACATCAAGCCAGTTCCAGCTTATGTCACCATATCTGTGTGTGTGTGTGTGTGTGTGTGTGTGTGTGTGTGTGTGTGTATGTGTGTGTGTGTGTGAATTCTGGGACAGAGGCATGCGTCAAGACCAATTTTGTGTTCGTAAGCGTTACCGTGGGCCTTTCCTGTGTGCATGTGTGTGCACCTGTATGCTACTGTTTGCTACTTGCACATGATGTTGTCGGTAAGTGGACACTAGCAAGAGAAAGGTCGTGTGGCAGCAGCTGGAATTATGGTGAGGTCAGAGTTGCTCAGAAGCAGGAGCTATTACCGCTCCCATTACTCCCCCCCCCCAGGCAGCGAGACACAACACAGCACGGGCCAGGAGGGGTAGGAAGGCGGGAGCACCGTCTTTCTGCGAGCAGGACGACGATAGATGGCTGTGTATGTGGCGCCCCGTAACCATGTCTGTTTCCTCACATATTACACGCTTCGTGTAGCCGTCATTAAATCAGGATTTCACCATCACCGCCACCTTGATCCCCGTCATTACTGTGCTCCTCGTGACAGCGCTTAAGGCAGAGCGTGTAGGATTTGTTTACATGCATGCAGAGGCAGCCTAAATGCGGCACTATAGGGTGAACCTCCCCACTGTTTGCTCCCCAACAGCAGCCTGCTATTGAGCAAGCGGTATAAACACTGTTTTCAACTTGGTATTAAGGACACCCCTGCATCATTAACTGGTAACATTTAACAGTGTGACTAACTACTACAATTCTATGTCATTTATAAAACAATTATGCTGTGTATTGTATATAAACAATACATGGCAGCAACATCATTAAAACATTCTAGGTTGATATTTCACCAAGTGATATCTATTACAGAATATAAATGTAATCTGTGAATTAGCCTCTAGATGGCAGTAACCCTTCAACTTCCCCAAGGGACATCCTTACACAATTACATTACATTACAAAAATCATAATTTTAAGTGCAGTACTGGTGCCCCCCACTAGATGGCAAACTCTTAGGGAAGTAGCCTACCTATTCCACTTACGGTATATGAATGCATGCACATGACAGACTGTCAGTAGAGACACTTACGATGTGGAGCTTCAGGTAGTCGCCGAGGCCCGAGGAGCTATCCACTCTCACCAGGACGGCGTCTTTCAGGTTAGTGCTGAAGCCAATGGCCAGTCTGTCCGCTCGCGTGCTGGGGCGGTCATTTGGCGGCCATTTGTACGTTATCAGGCCCCCATCTCGGCCAAATATGTATGTTGTTCCCGCTACAAGGAGGGGTGGAGGGAAAGAGAGAGTAGAAAGATACATTTTATTAGTATATTAGAGTATTCACTCCTCTAGGATGCCATTATTTGGTTTCATTTGGTTGGTGAAGAAATTACCAACAGACATCTCTCCTCTCAACAGTGCTGAGTACGTGCACTTTTAAGCCTGTGCACACCTCTTGATTCTGGAGAATGGAAAATGAAAGGAGATGAGCAAGGTAGGTATTGTAGCACACCTCATTATTCTGTGCAATTACTCAATTTATTAGTGCAATCCCTCGTTGGGCGGGTGGAGGGAGCAGCACAAGTGAGCAATGGTGAACTTCCTACGGCCCAGGTATGCCCAAGCATGCTGTGCAGCCACCCCCTCTCCCGTGTCTCTTGCGCTTCATTAAAAAGCTCAAAGGCAAACGCAGCCTGCAGCATTATTGGCTCCCTCGTCCAATTACGCCCTTGTAGTGACCTCCACTCCGGCTACTTCCTGTCTTTCTGCATTGCCTCTTTGTCTTTTAGCCGCCATTTAAAAGGTTTGAACATGACCTGGTTGATGGAAGTCAGTTCAAGAGTGCTTCTAATTACCTGGGCAATCGCTGAGAAAACCGCCTCCCAGCGTTGTGATGGTGACCTATTCAAATTGATAGTGAGAAATAAATCCTTCTCTACTAATGAAGGCGGGGGGATATTCAAAGCGCTAAATAGATGGGAGTCTGGTCAATCATAATAGCTATAAAGGCCCCATCTTCTGTCTCACGGCTTACCGACCATTTCCCCACTTCATCATTTCAGAGATGCCTCAATCAAATGAATGCCTATTTAATTCTAATTAGAGTAACAACATTATTACATTATTATGATTATCATTGTCACCCAGAATAGAGTGAAATGTGTGTGTCTGTGTTTTTGTCATGGGGGGGGTAGTAATGAGAAACCTAAAATGAATGCAGCTGTCAGATTGGCATAAAAACAGCTATCTTTGTAAACAATTAAACTAGGAGCAGGTTAGGCTCGCGTGCATACGACTGCAAAATGTATGCGATAGCAAATGAAAAAGAGAGAGAGAGGGGAATAGGGAAGCAAGGAAGAGAATAAATATTCAAAGAGGGGCCTTAGTCTGAACAATAGATTATAAATCAATGTGACTATACAGTTCCAATATTTTCTTGTAAACCAGCTCACAAGGATATAAAACTATCAATAACTTTAGCTATTTATTTATATAATTATGTTGTTTACTTCAGCCTGGCTTCCTCTCACAGCATAGTGGTATAACCGCCTCACTTAATCCTCTGGTTCATTTTTCAATTGCATTTCCTCATTTTAGTCAATACACATTGTCAACCATTAGCGCCGGCCAATAGCATCATTAGTTGACAATAATATGGGTAACAAATGATATGGCGATGTACACATCTATGATGAAATGTATGGTTTTCATGAAACATAACTCCCGTTTGTGAAATCAAGTGCAGTAAGCCTATAAACATTTCAGTTGAGATAATGGACAAAATGTTTTGAGGCATGACGACTGTTCACAAGGAACCATACATTGTGCGTCTCCTCCTGGCATCCCTGAAAGCCTTTCGGGCTCCGCTAATGCAGATATGATGTTATCCTCTTCATGGCCCGATCCCCACTACATGGGGCCAGCACTGGATTGTTGTGGCCGTGCTCCCTGAAGCTACCCTGGGCACTTGCGCTCCATGTTCCAGCTCATTATAATTAGGTTCTTTTAAACCATGTCAGTGTGCTGGCACTCATACTGTAGGCCCCTTCAGCAACCAAGTCCCCTTCATATCTATTCATACAATATGACATACGCATTATCCCTTACTGTGTACAGTGTAGAGATTAACTATTACAGTAGTGGTGGTAATGGGGGGGGGGGCATACAGACATTATAATAAAATAATGTCTGTATGTTTTGCTGGTTATTACGTACACAATTGCATTACAGCGCCCCCAGAACCACAAATGTCAACTCTCACTTGTGCATGAAACTGTGGGTTGCTGTAGGGGAAGGAGGAGGGGTAGGGAAAGGTGTGAGCCTAGAAGCACTGCAGGGGGAGGAGTGGAGATGTTGGCCAGCCAAGTTTGCGCTGCTGGTGCGGGAAAGCTATCCACTCTCGCTGGTTTCTTATCACTGAGTGTAGATAAGAAGATTGCAAATCTGTAGTAGAACGGTCTGACATCCATGAGTATGTAAGACTATTGGAAAACTCCTTAAGGGACTGTTGAGGATTACACAGAGTTACATGGCGAGGCATTGCTAATGCACACCTACGCAGTGGTGCTGTGGCGTGAAATCCGTGGACACGTGCGCATTCTGCAGTACCAATAGCGCCGGCAATTATCCGCTGGCTCTGTACTCCGTGTTTGCACACTGTCTCTTGGGATGCCGGCGCTGATATGGATCTATTGTCGTCATTAGATACAGTACTGTCCCTGGAAGTACTCGTGTGTTTGTCCTCCCTCTTATTTGACAACAGTTTCCCCTTTATTCCCAATTCACCACCTCTAATAAAAGCACACATGAAAGGGGAGACACGACAATGATGAGAGGAGAGCGTTTTAGTTAGCACTACTGTATGTAGTCAATCTCAGAAAGACACTATTTAATTAGGGCGCAAATGGACAGTATTACTTCAAATACCCCCACCTGCGTACAGTACGTGTTACTAAAACACTGCTGTGTTTTACCCCAGGGAAGAGCACTGGGCACGGGGAAGCGTGAATTTAACAGGTAATGTTTCAGTCTGCATTAACTGACATTTCCATGCTGACATATTGTAAAATAACCCAATACAGTGTGAAGGTATGCTGGAATAATGGTACGTTGGAATAATGGTCTGGTGCTATTAGAAAGTTGTCCGTTGTTGCCAGTTTCCAGTTGGCTATTTTTATTCTGCCATGTCAATTACTGTATCTCCTCTATGAACACCTCTATTCTCCTGCTCTCTACTGTACCTGGGTCTCCACCCAGATTTTGTAAAAGCCTGTGTCTTTTTGGTGTTGCTCTTGTAGTGTTACTAGTACACAGCCAAATGGCATATGCGGAGCATAAGTGACCATATACAGTGAAGTACTACATAGTTGTCATATTAAACACAGTGCATAAACACATTTGGCAAGTTTTGTAGTTTAATTTAAGCATTTCTCCCTTGATTAAATTTTGTGGTTTACATTAGGGACAGGGTTTGTGTCCGCTGAGTTACAACACCATGGGATTGGGTTAATATTGATGTTTGGAACACAACAGTCCTCAAACAGCTTGGCAGCTGTAGGGGAAGGGGTAGTGAATAGTGTGAACATGCGCGTGACCACATGGGTAGGAGTAGAGAGGGATGCAAGCCCCTCAGCACTCCACAAGCCACAAGCATATGTCCAGTGTCCCTTTAAAGGGTATGTTTGTTACGTTTAAAGACCTATCCAACAGGCCGACCAATTAAAAGATAATGCAATAAACCCTCTTTTACGGTGTCAGGGATCATCAAGGACAGCCCCACGGCTGCCGTGGACACACTGGCCAAGGCACAGTGTGGGATGGAGCACTTCAACTCCACACATGGGCCATGTGCTGCGGCACTAATAGCTTTGGCTTATGAGCGCCTCAGTTAATTTCTGCTACTACTTAAGAAGCTTAAGCTTGAAGCAAACTAGCCTATTAGCATGTTAAATATACTGTGCACTGTAATATACATGAAGGCTGATGAGCAGGGGCAGGTTAGCCCACACCTGTGTGTGTGTGTGTGTATGTGTCACTTTAAATTTTGGTCAGGCCCACAGAACGTCTTTCCTTTGACCTCCAGCGATGCCCTCCTAACGAGCCTCGTATTACCGCCGCTGCCGAGAAACTGGGGAGGAATCCAATCATAATCACATAGCGGTGATGGAAATATGAAAATGAGAGATGACATTATGGATCTGCTTTCTGTTGCCACCTCCACTTTCATTACTGTCTATCTGATGCCAAGGATTCCTGTAAATGATCATGTTTGTCTACAGAAATAGATCACTCAAGATTTTCTGCCCTGCGTTTTTTTTGGGTTGAATTCATGATCACTGCAATTATCTCCTGGATGTCCTGTAAGGCATGGCAATGCTAACATTCCTTCAATGAACAGCTTTCTTAAACAGGTTTTTAGCATTTGCAAATGTCAGTTTAAAACCTCATGTCTACTGTAAAGTAAGCACTGTAATTGGAGACAAAGCCTTCGGCAACGCAACAAACGACGACGAAGATTAGATGAGAATTACGACTGCTAAACACTACTAAATAGTGTAGAGGGCCTCCAAATTAAAACGAGTAAAACGATGCAAAGCAAAACTATTTGAGCCCATCTTGCACTGGGGCCACCCGTGGGAGGACTACAATTAAAACACGCTTAATAACGTCTATTGGATTACCATTTCAGTTTCCAGAGAAATCATTACCGGAATTGATGAGGGCACGATTATCCAATCAAATGCTATCTGTATCTGGTAGAAGAGCTATCTCCAGTCAATATCGCTGAAGATTTACTACCTAAGAGGGAAAATTGTGAGTCAAAGTAATCAATTAATTTACCCCCGCCTTACCCTTTGTGGCTGTATTTCACCACTGAATGGCTTCGCAATGAAGGCAATGAGGTAGTGAACAGAACATTCCTTGCAGCAAAGCGGGGTTATGGGCAAAGACGCCCCTAAACATAGCTAATTAATGATCTTTTCTGCTGCCTGTTATTACACGGCAGTGATTCCGTAGCTGTGAACCACAGAAGAAGAGAGGGTGAGAGGACTTTTCACACATCCTCAGTAAGTAATTAAGTGACCTCACACCCCATGATCAAAAATAATAATGTCAAGGGCTTTATATCAATTTGCAAGATCTAGGGATTCCGAATTGATCCGCAATAATAATCCTCTATAGGTTTTTAATAGCATTTAAACATTTAAAGCTTTGTTGACCCTGCTTGACCAACATGTGCAAAAGATTTTCATGTTCATTTCAGCAGCCAAATTTGACTATAGGCTAGATAATATAGGATATGTGGCTTTGGTCACGCTTCAAATTACAAGTCGTCAGTTACATGGTAATTTCTGGAAATTGCTGAGGAGAACTGTATACCGGGAAAACAATGAAATTTCAAAGTACTGTGAATTAATAATTACTAATATTATTCCAGTCATAAATTCAAGTCTAGGTAAAAAAAAGTATTTTATGGTAAAGCGGTAGTTTATGTAAAGGACAATGTGTCATCATCCAACAAGCCAATAATAATAATACAGAAACGGCTGCTACAAAAATATACGGTCAAACTTGGAATATACTGTAGTGAGGTCAGAGAGGATATTTTAGGTTTTATCTAGCCAACAGATGTAGACAACATGCAGTACACATGTATTATGATGTTCCCTATTTTACAGCTTATTTAGGATAGTGAGGGATTTAAAATTTTATGTGTCCACCAAATTCGTCGAACCAACCAGACAAAATGGTCAACCTTAACAAGAGGTGGTCGGAGTAAAAGTGTGACTCGAACTCAGTTTGATGTAACATTTTCCATTACTCAACTTCTACCGCAATCTTGACATGCTTCTAGAGAAGCATATCAATTTAATGTTAAATCAAGGGAGTTTGTCACATTGATTTTCGGATTTGCGTCAAATTGAACATTTTGTCTCATATACTGTCACGTTCTTAAGTAAAAATGACCTGTGAGTAGTTTCCCAGATTATTTCTGGGAAGAAATAATCATTATTAATAAGCATTATTTTTCAGAGCACAAGCAACTTTAAAGATGAGCTCAGTTGAGAACTGTTGTTCTTTTAAAGGGCACATAAGTAAAAGTATTAAACATAAATAAAAGAACCAGTATAAATCAAGTTTACTCACAGATCAACAGCACATGACAGAATTAGCAGAATTTAGTAGGCATCTATGTGACCAACATCCTCATTAACATTGGCCCGAAAATGCAATGTTGATGCAATGAGCCAAAAGTAGGTTGTATATTGACTGGTAAAGTGGCACAAAACACAGCAGTGTGTAGTATTGTGTTAATTCATCTCTGTGATATGTCAACTTGCCAAAAATCCATGAAGCTAACCCGTGACATTTTTTCCCAGTCTTTATCCACATCGCTTTTATCAAGGTTTCTGGTGATGAATTTCCCTTCACTGTGTATCAGATGACTGTAGCAGAGCTAGTCTCTTTGCGAAGTGAAAAAAAGCCAGTAGAACAGGGTCCTAAATCAAACTAGAGCGAGGAGTGGCTGCCATACTGTGTGTTGGCTTAATATGTCTAAGCATATTGGCATGTATACAGCACAGTCAATATAAACCTTTACAGTTCACTGCCCAGACACTTCATCTCCAGCGGTAGCCCAGGAGTGCATCCATTTACTTTCACTATTTGGAAATGCAAATTTAAGCACATGTGATCTACTCAGTTTAACAGCATTATGATTATAACACTTTCACATCTTTCAACCCCGGGTTACTCATACGCTTTACAAATCGATAAGGAATAAGAAACCTAAAGCCTAGAGTAATGCTCCCATTAGCCCATTAACAAAATATAGCTTGGACAGTGCAGAGTTACCAGTGCCCTTTAAGAAAATGTTGACAAAATCCTACTACATAATCTGCCAAGCATTCCTCCTCTATATCTGTGTGTGTGTGTGTGTGTGTGTATGGTGTGTGTGTGTGTGTGTGTGTGTGTGTGTGTGTGTGTGTGTACTGGATACTATTTTCTGTCCGTCTCACTTTCTCTGTACCCCTCTTTTGCAAAGTGGATTTAATTAAATTAGGCAGAGACTAAGTGGAGTATGGCATCCTGTCCCGTAGTTTGGTTTTGTGTGGGGAGGTGCAGTCTACAGTATGATAGGGGCAGCAGAATAAAGCAGCGTGGGAGAAAGCACTGCAGCAGTAGTGTTAAACCTCAGGGCGCACACAGTATGGAACGGGTTGTGTGAAAAATACATGGAAAGAAAGAATTACAGTTATTGGGGAAGTTATTGGGATTTTTAAGTTTTGAGATTCAGCTTTTAAAAGCGCTATATCTTTCCAATTTCCAAATGTCATTTTGGACTTTTCTCCCTGCGAGTGAACATTCAGTTTGAGATAGTGTTGCATTTTTTTTTTACATATCCTAACTTGGAGGATAGGTCAGAGATGATTGGTTGCAATGCATGCATGAGGGAAATTTTGGCTAAAGGACACATTATACTGATTTCAAAATGAGTCCAGCCCTTACAGTTCCCTTCAGAAAACACAACTGACCACACAACTGGAAAAATTACATTATAAACTTTTATAAGCATTTAAATGGATACTATATACTGTAGGACAAAAATAAGAATTCCCTGTTTTTGCACTATACTGTTCCACATCTCCAAATATACTCTTTTCCCACACTCTTCTAAAAAGATAAGCCTTCACCTCATCATGGCTGGGCCTGGGGGGGCTCACACCAGCCTTCCCCCTGCTTCATGGCAGGGGACCATCAATTCATGGCTGAGGTAAAGTCCTGCCCTCTGGGCTTGTAACATTACGGCATGAATGCTCAGTCGACCACTGTCATTCAGACCCCGCTGCCCCCCTTCCTCTGCCATGCTTACTTCCCCTAAGCTCTAAGTGATACATGAGCCCTGCCCATAGAGCAGAATGGCCCATCCAGGCAGAGCTGACAGGACCCAGTGTCTTAATTGAGGAAAACACCAAACGGGGGCTTTGTTACCCTCACCAGCTGCATATCTGTGTCTCTGCTTCCCCAGCCAACGGCCTTGGCACCGATAGAGGTGTCTCACAGTATCGACAGCTCCTAATTTACTCTCTCATTATCGCTCGCTTCATTTGCTCCTCAGACACAATCCTCCCCTTCTCTCCGGTTAAGGTCAGCCATTTTGTTTGCTGGCCATTTGTTGATGTGCTCCTCGTTTACAAAACCTTTGATTGGTGTGTGCATAGCAAAGTGTTTCTCATAAATAAAGCCTCACTCAATCCTCTGCTTATTCATTTCCAGTTAAAAAAAAACCCAAAACAAAATGCTTAGACTGATCGCGTGTCACCAGGCATTAGAGTATCGGTTATTAGAGTATCGGTTACAACCTTCTAGCATGAATCAAACATCATAGCCTTCCAGCCACAGCTTTCTAGAAGCAATTGTTGTCTTCAGTGGGAAGTCAACAGATGTGTTGACTGACTGACTGGTGTTCTAATTACTGAGAAAGACAAGTGCGGGGGATAATTACACAGAGCAAGGAACTGGGAAAACAGTGTCTAGGGCCAGCGCTCAGCTGAGGCCAGAGAAAACTACATATGGAGCCCGTATTTGTGCCTGCATCAGCACAAACACTGCCCTCACGAGAAGCTGATTTAAGATTGGCTATCTGCTACACTTCACTAAATGTGTTTCGGTATTAGTTCTGTCGAAAGAGCGCATGGGTTATTAAAGTATCTAGACCTCTATCATTACAAGGTGGTTGACCAGCTTTTCTTATGAATGATTTAATGCTTATACAGAAAGTATATATACTGTACCTCTGCACTCTCACCCTTCTTACCAAATCCCACTAGATTAGGGCAATATACAGCGGCTTGCTCAATATTAAACCTATTCTCTATAGTATACTATGCTACTGCGCAATATTTTTTGTCTTTCCCCGGCTCTCATAAATAAAAGCAAAAGGCAAAGCAATTTACACACAAGGTCTACGATTAGTGGTTGACTGCAGTGCCAAGGTCAGTTTGGTTGGGTCTTACATATGTATTTTACAGATAGGGACAAAGGTAGGTTATTTAAATAGAAAAAAAATACACCACTTGGTCTTTTGTTAAATAGGCAACTTCTATATCTCTGTATCATGTTTGTCCTGTTTACACATTCCAGGCAGGAGTGTCCTGCATACATGTGTGTGATTGTTTGGGTGTGTGTGTGTGGGTGCATGTATGTGTCACATATTACTGACAGAGGGATGGATAGATCTAATAAATAGATCTAATAAAGAATGAACCTACATATTTAAAGTGTTTAGTTAGGTTTCCTTATACCACTCTACCCCATTTTAATGGTGTCTGCTTTATTAATGACAGTAAATTCACTTTTAGTTCTCACTTCTGTAATCCATACCCAGAGGACAAGAATCATGCCATGGCCTTAATTGCAGGATTAAACATCTGCTTTGCCCCAGTCGCCTCACTTTGTACTTAATCCTTTGCTAAGTGGTGTGATGTTATTTAATTAGGGCGATATCATATGATACAATACAAAAAAAATGAATCTGGAAAAAAGTAAGTAAAAATTGACATGAGTGTCGGTTACTGTAGCTTTGTGTGTATTTTCCATGTATTTTCCTGTGCTCCCGTGTTCTAAGCGTATACTTGTGAACCCGCCTGAGTTGCATGTACGGATGTAGAGAGGTGTGACAGTTAAGTTGTTGTCATGCTGCACAACTTCTGCCTCTGCAATTTATATACGGCACTACAGTTTAAAACAGCGCTCTGTGTACGCCATGCAAGCAGGCATTGGAAGAGGAACATCTCTCTCATCTCATACTGTACTTATGCCACACACAGCCTAAAAATAAATAAATATATGAATAAATAAACAAACACACACACACACACACACACAAACATGTGTGGGCATACTTTACATTTCTACACTATGTTGAAGAATACATGCTAATTTTAGCTTGTGCTTAGGTCTTAGCCAGGCCCCTTTTTTATCAGTCCTTGTCAGCAGCCTGAGGCTGATGGAGGGAGCGACGAGGAAGGTGAAATCCTACACAATCCTATTAGACTGGATTAGGAACAGCATTTCTTTCTGTTGCCACTCTTCTGCAGGTGAATGATTGTAAACTGCAAAAAGTGAGCAATGCAATGACATAACTGCTTCTTATCAGGGCCGTGTAAAGGGAATTTTAAATTAATAAATTAATCATTTAAATATTATTCTCGTGTTTTATTTTAGACAATATAGTTAAGTGTTTATAAAAGAAATCTTTTTATAATTCTGTATCTGACAAAAAAGTGATTATGAACCTACGAATGACGAAGCAAGCCAGTGAGTGGGTTGGCCATAAACAGCCAGCCAGGAAGGCTGTAGCCCTAAATCAGCTGTGTGAAATTTAAGCAGAAACTGATTATCGATCAGATGATCCATGGCAATCATACATTTTAGTCTTAGCTAGCTGGCTGCCACAGAAACCCATCCCCTCCATTCTCCCCTGTGGTTGGTGATTGTTGGGTAGGAAAGGCACAAAGATTCCTTCCCCTATCTATTGCTTGTCCTCTTCTGACCTTTCCCAGAACCAAT
>JAOEHI010000007.1:4686480-4706750 GCA_025447815.1 Percopsis transmontana | reverse complement strand
TTCGGGTGTGTGGTGGTGTTGTGGTAACTTCGGTCACCCAACATCTCATCACCACCCCTCCGTCAAACAACCACCCCACCCATTGCACATCCGTACCCCCCCCCCCCCCCCCGGGAGGGCGCCCCTGAATACTTCACCCAAATCCAATCTCTTCACGGCCTCCTGGGGTTACGGCGCAGATGACAGGACCATGTGACGAACGAGCTGTTGCCACCAAACAGCCTGTCTCCTGCCAGGTGGCTAAAGCTACCAACTGCATTTGGAAACTGTTAACAGATGACAGGAAAAACTTCTTCTCCGAACATATGAAAAATGTTTATTACTCCCATGCAATATCTTTTATGACCTCAGCTTCAACCACAAAGAAAGTGGATGGCGGATGTGCTTGTTGTTTAAAACTAAAGCAGTTTATCTATAAGCAGTACTATGTCATACAGTAGCCTAAGCAGTAACTGGTAACATACGGACACCATTGTTTGGGTAATAATGCGGTACATTTTAAGAATTGCAGTAGGAAATGTAGCTGCAATGAATAAAGCATGCTCTAGCATGAGGCTGGAAGTTGTGACAACAACTATACTGTAACTCTATAACTATAACAGATGAAGAATACAAATTTACTTTCAGTAAAATAAGTAAATAATAACCAGAATTCTACCTAAATAAAATATATGTGCTAATTCAAAATATATCAAATTATGTAAAAAAAAATGTCAATTAATACATTGAGAACCTCCAACATTTTTTATAAAAAAGGATTTACAAAACAGCTAAAAAAATATCTATATGAGGGAAGTCTCTGAGAACGGATACACATAAAATTAGTATCATGAGTCTACTGTATGTGTATCCGTTTTCAGAAACTTCCCTCATATAGATATTTGAAAGATAGATGAATGAAATGTAATCAAATTTACAAATATGATTTTCCATCCTAGATACCACCTGTGATGAGATGCATACAAGCAGTTGCAAAAATTACAAGAAAAAAAGGCCAAATAGAAATATGGAAATATGAAGACAGACATGAGGCAGAGATTAATACAAAGTGAACACCTGTCACGAAATAACATCCCAGATAGCCAGTCATTTTTTAATGACACGTCCATGTCATTAAACAATTTATATGAAAATTGATATGAAAATATATTTAGAGAATCTTGTGGTTGTCCCTATGCCAGCCCGACCTGAGGCTGCCAGAGGGGAGATAGAGCGAAGTAGACTAAACCAGGCATTCGTCTGTTGTTGTACAGTGAACTGTACACTGTTGTTTTCTGATTTTCGCAAGAAAACAAGAAGCAAATAGGGCACCTGCTTTCAGGGGAGTACCAAATAAAAACTGAGCTACTAACAAGGGGTGAGTGTTGGCAGCCAGGAACATTACAAGTCTCTCCCCCCCCCCTCCAGGCATTGAGGGAAGCTAGTGCTGTCAGCTGCTTATCACAGGACTGTGACGCAGGCAGCACTGGAGAAGCAGGCCCCGTCCAATTCAAAATTTGCCGGAAAACAATTGCCAAAGGCTTTTGGAAAATATATGTTCAACAATCATAATAAACAGGAGGAAATAGCCCAGGGACATCATAAATAATTCAGTGGTGTCCATGTCTCCTTCACTGCATCCCTTTTTGAATATACTAAGTCGAGGAATAGATTCACTTGCTATTAAATGGGTGAGGAAAACAAAAGGAAACAACCAACAACTGAAGAGACTTCTAGAGATCTAGAAACCATTCCCTGTACCGACAGAGGCAGCATCATTCTAAGCCAACTCCCCACATGTAGCATGGTGACCATATGGCCACTTTGTTTGTGCAGAAATATGAGTCTTAAAAAGGACGAGCGCTGGACTAGAGCTGTGGGGAACACACATCTGCACTGCTACTTTCCTCAAATATAAGGAAAAGGAAGAAGGACTTCATGAATTTACGAACAAACTGAATATATACTGTATATTTATACTGTATTATTGAGTCATGCCAATTATGCCATATGGGATTATATGGCACCTTATTAATCCAATGCAATATACATTGTTATGTGTGTATTTATTGTATATACAATTCATACCGATGCATATAGAAAATGGCTCATCACAAACAATGAAATGACGGAATCCATCTTATACGACCCAACTTAAAGCACTGCTAATGGGTCGCAAGTCACATGTTTTAACTCGTGTGTGTTTGTATGCTTCAACGTGCATATAGTTGCGCATCGGTCCTGGCATCGATCTTCATTATCTTTTTTGTTCTGCAGGAGTTAGCCAGTAGCCCAGATGTGCGCGCCTCTGTAATCGGTCCGTGGCGGCTGTCCACGTGCGGGAATGCAATCGCTGTCGGTGTCGGCACTCCGGCACATCACGTCTCATTAGGGAATTTTGTGCATGTGCTGATGCACTGTTACTGAACCATCTGGGAGCATGCCTCGTCCTCACACTACAAGACTAATATTTGGGCTAATTAGCAACTGGCGCAACAATGAAGGGGATGACGTTTGGGATGCGAGAGGCAGAAATTGCTTTGTCTGCTTAATTAAGAATTCTCTAAATCGGCCTCCCGTTCTGTCGCAGAGCCGTCGACCCGGCCTGCCCCTCCGATGCCATATGCAGTAGCGGCATTTTGCCACCGGGTGGTACACCATGCATGGATAAGTGAGGGCCCGGCTAATTCTTTTGACAGCTCCGCGGCCTGCTGGTGCCGGCTACCATCCGACCAGCACGCGGGCAATCTGGAGCCATCAAAACAGCTGGCAGCGCGCCAGGGCACATCCACCGAACCCCTGCTCCGACTCGCGCTCCCTCTCCCTTTCTCTCTGTCTCTGTCTGTCGATGCTCGTACACAGAGCTGAGACGGTGCGAGAGAGGGAAAGAGGGAGAGAGAGAGAGAGGGAGGGAGAGAGAGAGAGAGGGAGGGAGAGAGAGAGAGATGGCTGGGTGGAATGAGAATCAGCACAGATGCCAGAAGGGGGTTAGGTGTAGGGGTTAGAGGGAAAAGGAGGGGGGGGGGGCAGAAGTAAGAATGGCTGTCACACTGGGCGCACATGACTGACAGAACCCATGTTGTTTTGAGCGACCGCCCTTCACATTCATCTTCTTTCACTGTCAGAGCAGGTCGTATATGGATTAGACAACAACAGGGATTTGTTTCTGAATCCCGGGTCATTGTCTCTATAGGTAATTGTCTTACATAAAGTGAAAGGGTCTGTCTTCCACGCCACCTCACTCGTGTGCTAGGCACTAATTCCTGTTGACTCATTAGCGATGGGAACCACAGATGGGGGGGGAGTCAGAGCAATGCAGAGCCAAACCTCAACTCACTGATACATCAGATATGGAGAAGATGCACATTTCTCTCTCTCTCTCTCTCTCTCTCTCTCTCTCTCTCTCTCTCTCTCTGTCTGTCTGTCTTTCTGTCCTCTTTCCCCCTCTCTCCCCTAATTAAATATTCATTTTCTGTGGCCATGTTCTGTTTTGTCATTCAGTAAATCATCTTATGAGCCATTCACAAGACTCATGTCATGTTTCATGACACCACATTTTGGAAAGATGGAGAAAATGCCCCTGTTGTCTCCCCAAGCTTAGCTTTTTTTTCTAAACAACAGAGAAGCAAGTACATTGGTTAAATATACAGTTTATATTTGACATACTCATTATTATATACTATGGAAATGTCTTAAGAATTCCTGCTGCATTTTTGTATTGGTACAACAACACCATCTTGACCAGCATAAGTATTTTTAGAATGAGTTCCTTGAATGTTAAATATAAATGTGGAATGTTAATTTGCCTGGCTGGTTTAATGAGCCTTATTAATGAGATGTAAATTTACTGGTACAGCTTGTAGAATGTAAAATTATCTGATTCTAATAGTCACCCTAGCCAAGGAAGTAAGTATTTTCTCCACTAGGCTAACATACTGTACAGCGGATTTATTCTTCAAGCCAAACGAAACAAAATATCTTATTAGAGGCCTAGCTTTCCTACTTTCCTGATGCAGCTGGCTGTTGCGCCTATCGGACTTGGTCTTAATAAAAGAGGTCAAGAGGTCATCCTCTGGCCAAGATAATGAACAGGAGAGACACGGGGCAGTGAGCATGTCTATGTATGTGTCTAGTTGAACATGTTGTATTAGTGGCTACCAGAATGTCACTTTGCTTCTTACACAATGCTTAAACTAAGTCAACAGTAAAGCACTTCTGATGCTTGGCTTACTTTCCAGAAAGCTGCAGCAGAGTAATGCAACAATTAAATGAAAACAAAGTTAACAGCGTCTGCAGTCAAGTGCTTGGGCCAATCTGGGAAGACGGTCTTCTGGGTAAAATCAGGCAAATTGGGTTCTAAACCGGTCTAATTACCCAGAACCGTCCAGCCATATAACAAAACACCAGTTAAAGCATCCTGAAGAATAGACTTTAAGGAAAGCGCAGTCCCAACAGTATTAAAAATGTAGTCATTTGCTAAAGTGAATTTTGTTTTAAAGCTAGTTTCGTCTTTCTCTGCATTCTCTCCATTTTCATGAGAAGGAGAGGGGGATAAGTATGCCGCGCCTGGTTTGGTCATGACTGAGCGGTTTGATGAGCCAAATGGCTAGCAGAAGACAGCCAATTTACAGACCGGGGTGCCGCGGTGGACGTGACCAGCAAATGTCTCACTGATGCATCAGTCACCTGCCACTTTGCACCGCCTAACCTTAGTCCACTGACAGTCAACATACTCTAGCTCATTCTGTCTGTCTGTCTGTCTGTCTGTCTACATAATGGAGCTTTCTATCTGTCCAACGTGTTCTCTGCCTTTCATCTCATCTACCATTCAAGCGCCATTACTTGGTGCTTAACAGCGCGAAAAGACCACTTGACAGGTGTCTGAGACAGGAGTCAACCTCAACCTGAAAGGTGGTCCCTCCTAGTCAAGCATACTGACTCGACACTAAGTTTTAACAATTAACTTTTAGCCATGGTTCGAATTACACTCAGGAGGACACAACGATCCCTAAATCAGTTTATCCTCGTTAAGAGAACCAATTGATCAAGAAGAGTTTCATTTTCCCAGTTTCCCAGCTCCCAGGATATTGTATTCAGTACAGATACAATCAGTGATTTTCTATAAATACCTTTCTATCAGAACAAACTGTTTCCCATGAACAATATTGGTGTAATTAAAAAAAGATTTGTACATGCTTAGAACACTAAGCCACAACGTTTACAAGGGCCACTGACCGGCGCGTTCCGCGGAAAGTATACTTTGGCGTCCATGCTGGTATTTCACTGGCGTGCTGTGAGGTACCTCCCCCATACACATGCTAATAGCTGCTTCAGTGGTGTCCTTGGGCACTCAGACACCAGTCTGGAGGCGAGCATTGTCTCTGCAGCAGCCATTTTGGGATTGTGTTGATTTCATCTTAGTGACTTAGGAGTCCTCTTCACTACCCCTAACTTTTTACAGATTTAACGCTACAACCCTTTGTGAAATACTCATAGACCAAACACGTAGGAGTCCTAAAATAAGGACTGACACGCCCATTATTTTTAGGAGTTCCTCCTAAATCGGCAAGTTAGGAGCTACTTTTAGCATTAAGATGCTTTGTGAATATGGGCCCTGGTCCTTATAGTTGATAGAAGTATATGTTACATGTGCACATATGTTATGCCAGGTCAATGCTACACCCAGGGCCCGGTGTGGTGAGGGCGGGGCAAGGGGCCTCTTAGATCTTTAAGGGAAATTCCGCTTTTAGTTGCATTCTTGTACGCTGCCTTTGATGCCATCATATGTACAGTATTTACCTCTCCACTAGAAAGAGACGATACAGCGGTGTACGATAACAGCGCCGCGGCGGCATCATCGTAACCAGCCAAGATGTAATCTGACAGACTGTGCTATTTTACATAAAACAGGCCTGCGTCTATAGGATATGGAAATGAAGCAGCAAACAAAGATGTGCTTCCTTTCCAAACACCCCCCGACATCACAGCCGCGCTGAGCAGCCCAATCAGAGGAGCCAACGAAGGAAAAGAAATGAAGGAAGAAGTACGACAAAGGGATGTGTCTTACCCCTCTCGCAGGAGCGGCCCAGGTAGCCGGTGCCCGAGCAGTCGCACACGTAGCGGTTCCAGCCCTCCCGGCAGATCCCGTTGTTCTGACAGGGGTTACTGAGGCACTGTTTGGGGGGCTCCTTGGAGCAGGAGGCCTTCACCCCCGCCGCTTTCTGGACCTCGGCCAGCCGACGCACGTCCTTGCTCTGCCCGTCGATGAAGAGGTCGCGGATGCAGCCCACGTAGCCGTAGTTGAGCAGGGCCGTCCACACCTCGGTGGGGAACACCATGCCCATTTTGTTCTCGGGCAGACCCCCGAGGTAGAGGTTGTCATCCAGGTCCAGGATCTCACTCTCCCCGGGGGCTGTGTACGCCGTGCGCAGGGTGTTAATGGAGATGGTCCCTGGAAACGCAGAGACAGGTGGAAGTGTCACTGCAGTGTATTCATTTATTTATTTAATTCCCCCCCCCCGTCACGGACAACAGCGATATATTCAACGATTCACTATTTACTCACATGGTGAAAACACCGTGACAACTCCCATCGACTTAGAGATGGGTTAATGAAGAAATGAGCTTAATTGGTGTTATTCATGCGGACGCGGTCAAGATTTGGTTCATTTATAAAGACTGATGAGTGTTGATACAGCACATTAATCACAGGTGAGCTAGTCTATTAGGAGCCTAATCTGGGCTCCCGGAGAGTATCCTCTCCATGTTGCTCAGGGTTTTCCGACAATAAATCTCCTTTATCTATACGGCAGTGGTCATAAAAAAGGATGAGCGAAGAAAAATCACTGCCCCCTCTATCATTTCAGCCAACCAAACATGGAAAAAAAAGTAAAAAAAATAATAATACCGTAGCCGTCTTTTTGGACTTGATTAATGATAGGCAAGAGATCTCTCTCTCTCTCTCTCTCTCTCTCTCTCTCTCTCTCTCTCTCTCTCTCTCTCTCTCTCTCTCTCTCTCTCTCTTTCTCTCATAAACCTGCAATAAGAGTTTGTGTGTTTCCCCACCGCGATTTATTGCTCTCATTCAGGTTTAATTCTTGATCTGCAGCACGGTAAACAACAGCGGACATGACCGGACTGTAAAGCGGTGGGAGGGAAGGCCTTACTGTGGGACTCAGGCTGGGTGATTCATTTGTGTATGGATCTGTTACTCTCAGTACAGGAGCCATTGTGGATCTTTAATTAATGGTGGCTGCCTTCACTGCCCACATCCTTGTCCAGTAATCTATAGCGGAGCAGTGAAGAACAGCCCGAGACCCCATCTGAACAGAGTGGCAGAAAAATAACAGGCTAAAGACGCTGGAAAATAAAATTGCCAGACAGTAATAATTTACACGTTGAGCGGCAGATGCATGCCGCGGTAGATAGGAGAGAGCTATGAGCTCATTGCAATGGGTCCTAACCACTTGTACGCAGAGAACAGCTTTTACTGCAAGTTACTCACAAAACACACAAAATAACTTTTATTAGAAAAAAGCCCTGAGCTACATGTTACAGTAACTTGAAGTGAGGCTGCCTGGCTCATTTTAGTCAGATTAGACATTAAATATGTCATTTTAGATGAATTAAAACAGCTATTAGCATACATGTGTATGTATGAGCGCTTATTTATTATTTAATATTCAGTGTACACTTTATTATTAAGCATTTTATTTAGCTGTGTTCTACAGTAGCCAAGGTGAAGCAGCCCTCTCGCATTACTGCTTGAGAGAGGCAAAATTAAAAAACCACAATGATTAACATGGCCCTACTAACACGTTCTAGCTCTTTTTTCAGGGTCTTGGCCTCGGGCATCTGTTCTAGCTCCTTCTTTTAACCACCCACTGCCCTCTCTCTCCCTCCTTCTCTCTCCCTCTCTCTCCCTCTCCCTCTCTCTCTCTCACACACAGCTGCGGTGACTTCCAAGCATTGCACACTTGGCAGTGGCCACCCGTCACGCCGCCAGAACAGCTCCCTTCAGGTTAGAGCTAACGAGCGTACTACATCAAACTCATTAGCGGGGAAAGTTTCCTTCCGAGTGGAGCAGGTGTGCAGGTGAGAAACGAGCATCCACGTAGTCAATGTGATCCGGGCTAACGCTTCTCACTCACTGCTTGCTTTTTTTTTTGACCACTCGACGCGTAAAAGCCCTGCTCGCGATACCCGGTTGTGATAGGCCTCATTACAGCCTGCAGTATCCCCACTCGGGTCGCATCACAGAGCGGTGCCGGGGCCTGAATGGAGAAGGCAGGCTTGCCATAATGTCTACAATGAGCACGTCTAAATTGACGTGAATACGACGATAAGAGATGGATGTCAGCATCTTTCAGGCATCTGCTCAGAGTGCCCAGCTCACTTGTCACAACCCTGCCAGGAAAGCGTGTAAACACAGTCAAGCTATGTTACGTCAGAAAGCTACTATGCAATGCCGTGGGGACGTGTGGCGTCGCCAGGCTGGCAACACGAGAGACATAAAATAGCTCTGGTTATGTTTGGAGCATTATCTATGCCTAAAGGGGAAGGGATTTGCCGTACCCAGAAATGTGGTGAGCATAAAAGAGGAGGAGATAGCGTCTAAGCAAGATGCTAACGTGGAGATAAAGAAGTCAAGGGAGGACAGGGAGGAGGAGTAATGGATGACAGATAAGACCGGCTATGGCTGATGAAGAAACACAGCAGCGAATTTCATCGGGAGAAGCGCAGTGTGTGTGAAACCTTGGAGTCGCTGATAAATATGTGAGGATCAATCAATCAATAGTGAGGATGATGGCAGGTGTTTCCATCGCGGTGTCAATCGACCCCCTCCCCCTCCACCACGAACGCCTTCTCAGCATCAATCCTGAAGGCAGGGGTTCCCATACAACAGCTCAGCTCTCCCGCACACTTTTTTTGCCACTTGGCAAGGCGTCCCCGTAACCCTGCTCACACATCTCCACAACACGCCAGACAAGGGATTACTGGAATCCAGTTAGGGCGATACGGCCAAACCGCTCTAAGTGATTGGATTCTCTGTAGACAGGCCCGCAAGTGGGCCCTGGCGGGCGTGCATGTGCGCGCCTGTGCTTTTGTGTGCCTACGTGTGCGTTCGTCCTTAAGGTTGTTGCTTTTGTGTAACTGTGTCTGTAACTGTTTTGTGTAACACGTTTTTGTTTGACTGCGTTTGTGGTATTAAGACTTGTTTTTGTGAAACTGTGAGTGTGTGTGTGTGTGTGTGTGTGTGTGTGTTTGTCAGGTCATGCTCTAGTTGAGTGACGTGCTTGCTGGTGTGCATTAGGAACACATCTGAAAATCCAAGCATACCATATGGTTCCTCCAGTGCTCTATAGGGAATGTGTGCGTACAGGTAGTATTTTAATTATTAGTTAATTATATCAGTTAGCAAATTTTACAACCAAAGCAGGCAAAGCGGACTAAGGAAGATCTCTAGGTTTGAACAAACAGTCACTTTTCATTCGTCAGTAAAGTTATGTTTGTATAAAGTGTTTGATAATGTTGATTTAATAATAATGTTGATTTAATAATGTACATAAGGTTGAGGGCCGAAGATAAAAGTCAAAGCTGGACAGTTAACCGTTTTGTAAATTAATAACAAAATTGTGTTAGCATTACAAGTCATGATAATAGCCCATATAGCGATCTCCGAAACATATTTGAAATGGGTAACTGTCGTGAAAACTGCCTCTTTTCTGCCTCTCCTGAACACTCCCACTCAGTGATGTGTTGAGTCTGATCTATCAATGCCATTACGTAATCCTACTCGCATTGAATAGCACCACCGGGCCAAGACCCAACCACTAATATCTGCTTTCTGCCCTACATTGCAGTAGATATGCTAAAGCTTTCCAGACTCGAGGAAAGACAGAGAAAAGAAGTTATTCTGAAATGTCATTAGTGCACAGCTTGGCACAGCACCGTCCTGGGAGAGGTAGACCTCCTCCTGTTTCCATGGAAACATGGGCAGAGCAGACAGCAGCGAGAAGAGAGAGCTACACCAACAAAAGGATATATAATAGTTTGAGTGTATCTGTGTGCACAACATTTACGGGTGTATGCTGTATGTGTGGGGCTAACAAGATGAATAATGAGCATTGTCTAATTATGTAACCTAAGATTTCCGGTCGTTTACTGTAGATCAATGTTGTAGGTTTAGGTTATCTGAGAAGTAGTCCATTGTGATTTCACCAACTTTCAATACTCAGTAGTGTGTGTTTATTTATTTTCCAGAGGAGTCAAAGCGGAGAAAAGAAGGATGCTACTGTATATATAAATTATAATAATACTAAGATCAGATAATAAGATAGTACGGAAATCTGTAATCATGCCGACAAACAAGTCAATATCCTTATTTAGCAAAAGAAAACTTATATTGAGTTACCTAGTTCAACTTGTTGAAAAACAGAGAGACAATCTAACACATTGTATAGGCTGTGTATAGGCTTGTATAGTGTACAGTCCTGTTGGTTTAACCGCTGTATATCGCTCTTTAGAACCCCCCTCTGTGTTGCTTCGAGGGTGATGAAATGGTTAATCTAATTTCCACCTCTTGAGATGGAGTGGAAAACGTGGTTGGGGTTATATCTAATTTGCAGCATGACATTGCAAGGCCTTGGCTCTAAGCACACACTAACAAATTGCTGCTTAGATAAGCAAATCAGCAGGGACCACAGCGGTTCAACACCGGGGCTTGGAGGACACAGTGGGAGAGGGGGCAAAGCTATCTCGTGGCAAAGAAAAAGTGAGGGGGATGCTATCGCCCCCCCTGCCCCATGACAAGTGGGAAGTAGCTTAGCTGAAGTTAGGTTACTCCAATCCGCCACCTCGTGCAACCCCACACCATACAGGTAGGACAAATTTCAACGTGATCAATTGGTACGTTGCGATTCAGCTTTAGCCTTTACGTGGTATATCATTTTTCAACTGAAAAGTTTTTTTAGTTTCTGCGGTAGTTATGTCTGCAGGTAAAACATTTGTATGCAAGCTAAATAGAACACTGGGGCACAGCAAAGACTCGACTTTGCTTTATAGTGAAAGATTCAGGGAGTGCATTTTCTTTTGCCCAGAGGTCGGTCTGAGCTAGAACGACTTTCGGACAACTCATCTTCTTTATAGAAAAGCTGAGGCAGCACCCAGATTGCTTCATGTCCTATTTCAAGTGCTCTGTCTCGCTCAAGTAGCACAGTGATAAGAATATTTACACACGTGAAATTGTACTTGAACTCAATGTGTTTCAACAGCAAAACAGAACAAGGGAGCTTTTCTCTACCTGATCTGCCATCTCGTTGGAAGTCCACATGGTACCACTCGCCATCATTGACCTTCTTGTTGACTGCCTTGGTCTTGGTTGTGCCCGAGCCCATGTCTAGCAGCAGATACAGGTGTCCATCCAGCATCTCGATGGCAAAGAAGTCCACCTTGAGAGTCTGGGGACTCTTGGAATCCTTCGGCTGTTGTTTGGGCTTCCCGTGGCTGAAAAGGAGCAGGCCGTTGGGCTCTGTGGTGCGGAAGTCAAAGGAAATGGAGCCTGTTTTCTTTGCATTCCACTTGTTGAGGATTATATAAGACTCAGGCGTCTCAAAGGTGATGGGGTCCAGGGTGGCCACATTCTCACACTTGAAGGCCACAACGCCGTGAACCTTCATCTTAGGATCGCCCTGGGCGGCCAGCATGGAGAGGTCAAGTCTCACATCGTTGTTTCTGTACATAACCTGGTTAACAAAGGGAAGGATTTGAGTAAATTGAGACATTCAAACTTCATTTATCAATAAGTAGTTTTCAACTTTTTTTGTATGTACAAATATGACTCCAGGAAATACATTTTTAATTTATTGTTGTCTCTAATTAATGGAAGTCAGGCATTTTGACCTTAGTTAATACTGTAATGTCAGTTCTTCTTTTGAAACACACACATCAAAGATGATGGCCATCTCTACTAGTAGCATGTTATCTCAAATTACTGTGGTTTGTTGTTGAATAAATTAATTTCAAATTTTAATCCAAAATATATTTGAAATTACATATTACAACAATTTGGTTCTGCAAACTGCAGTAACTTGAGAATACATACTACCAGTAGCAACAGCGATCAGCTTGAAGAAATAATAGAAGTCAACTAAAACTGATCAGCTGCAGAATCAATCGTGTAAAAATAATTCAATAATCCTTTAATACCACTTCATATACTGTGTCTAAGATAGTAAAAAGCAGGGTTGCCAACTTTGGATAGCTGGCTGGAGTGATATTTTGATGCCATGGGCCTAATCACGTGTACGTGATTCTCAGCATGAGAAATACGAGCTGTGAGCATGTGAACTGGTTGATAAGTGTGAGTCTCACGACCAAAGCGTGAGACTTGGCAGCTCTGGCAACAATTGACTTCCAAAAATTGGAGGCAGGCTTAACCTAGCCATTATCCAATCTGTATAATTAAAGAGGAGCTGGTGTGTAAACTGCAGCTGTAAAAGCAAGTATCTTGTCTTCTAATTTCCTCACAATTCAAACAATTTTGGGTGAATGTGATTCAGAGTTAATCATCCAAAGAATATTGTTATTTCAACACGGATTAACCTTCTGAAGAGGCTCAAAGTGAGCCTAACCCTAATAATGATGGCGCATCACTTAGTTATAGCAAATCATTTTAAGTGAGTAAGAATTCAAACACAGGTGAGGATGTGTGAACAGTTTGCTAGCCAGGATCATCTACTGTTAAACCCACTAAGTTCCAGTGGTGAAAAATAAAGCTCCCATATTCTGTATTCCTTGTCATAGCATACAGTACACCTGAAAAGGGACACCCCCCTATAGGATTGCATTTGCATGGAGCATGGAATTACATTTACAGTGTCTAACTGTGGGCACAAAAATGGGGGGTGGGTCTTCCCAGGACATAAGAATTAGTTCAGTTCACTGACAGAGTTTCAGGTGATGGTTTACATACTGTGGCCAACTGATCACATTGTCCAGAAATGTAGTGCACATATTGATTGAGGCAGGATAGTCTAGTGCTTATCTGTAAGCATCCTTGAGCAAGATGCCTAACCCCTATCCGCTACATGTAAATGTAAGTCGCTTTGGGTAAAAGAGTCTGCTAAATGACCCAATTGTTTTCATATCTTTTAATAATTTTATACAACCACCACAACAGTCTTTTGCACAAAAACATATTTACAAGTCTGACTAAGCCAAGTGCCATTTTCAACCTGTTTAAGAGATTTCCCTGGAAATAGATCAAGGGGAAACAACAGTCAATTTGAAAAAAATCTCTTGGCAGGGCCTGTAAGGGGATGCTATCTTTAAAGCTGAGCTGCGGGCACTGCAGAGACTTTAGTCATCCAGTCTGGGGGTGCAACAGATACTGCCAATAAACAACAATCAATTTTTCGGAGTCAAGACAAAGGGCACCTTTTAGAGTGGAAGGAGCTTTATTCTGAGCTATGGGAGTCCTGGGTGTGCCAGTCACAAGGGGCTGCTGCTGCACTAATTTGTTGTCGAGCTATGGCTGTGACATCTGAGCTATTACTGCACTGCTGTTTGCTGTGTTATCAGAAACGAAGGGGGCAAGCATGGCGACATGACTGGGATCTGTACCGCAATATTACAACATTCCTCACGGGAACATGCTATCAATCAGAGGACACAGAAGCTGACCTGTGAGGGGGGGGGCGCTTTGTGTGTAATCCAACATATTGGTCAGGATGATGCACAGAGGCTGTCAGTTCACAATGAGCAGGATATTACTCTGTCTAGCACATACACACAGATGACAAACCCTGATTTAGAATCAATCATATGGATATTATAAATAGATTTTCTGACAGCATTTTCTGCTGGCTGAGGAATCATCATTAAAAATATGTTAATGAACCCAATTCATAGAGTGCACACCCTGGTTAAAAAGGTGTCCGGCAATTACCAGCATTGATCCTGGCATGATGGATACAGAACCCACTGAGGTTTGGTTAACCAACAGCAGTGAGGTCAGCTCCATGGTTTAGGTCAGTGGATCTTCAACTGTGGTTCGAGACGACCCAACGAGTAATACTTTTTAATTACAGCATTTATAATATTATTATTTCTATATTGTTTTGATTAACTTTTTGGGTGTAACGGCTCAAAAAGTTTTAAAGAACCACTGGGGCAGATTATATACTTTAAGCTCCCCTCCCCCAACATTTTGTCTAGGTGGCACAGAATCTGAGAGACCGCCGCTAACTAAGACAGGTGGTCTTAACAAGCAAGGCTCTAATGAGCTGAACACAGCGTGGCTACCATGATGCTCCTCACCCTGCCTGCTCATTAAACCGCCATATCTGTGCTGGGCCTGAACTTTCCAGAAGGTTCACTAAGGACGAGACTCTTGGCTAGAGGTGAGAGACTGTGTGCTGTGTTGCAGTGTGCATAAGAAACACAAAAAGTCTCATTTAAAAGATGGAAGAGGACTAACTAAACTTCCAAGATGAATGCACTTTAGAGATCAACTTTCCGGATAGCTTAGTGACTCACCGGTGCTTCCTTTTTGGGTCTGACTTGCAATCAAACACCCCAAATAAAATATATTACTGTGTGGTTCTGGCGAGGCAGTGAGATAAGAGAACATATAGCCTCTAACCGATACATTAACTCTTATATTTCTCTCTCTCTCATACTGTATGCTTATCTACAATATTAAATCTCCAATTTTCTCTGTCCATTTTTAGTTGAGCGCATAAGTTACAAATATCATTTGTTCAATACCACAACTTTTTTTTGTAGATAGAAAGGATATGTCAGTCTGTGGGACCATTTTTTCACATTTTCATTACCAAAACGTAATATATATATTTTTTTAGATGTTCTGGGACATCCAGTGGATGACTTCACTGGATGTCCCAGAACATCTAAAAAATATATATAAATAATGTTTTGGTAATGAAAATGAAATAAGAGTTAAGTAGTACCCATTAACCTTTGCTGTGATAAAAAAAGTATATAATTATATTTTTTCTATTGACAATTGCAACAACCGGAGCCGCTACATCTCCGGATCAGAGGTCTGCTTTGAAGCGCACCTGGCAGAACTCTACAAGCCCCGCGGTAACACATCTCACACCAAAATATGCCTCTACTTGTGTGTTTGTTCTGGTGGTGTGTACTTAATCACTACACGCAAGTGTGTGTGTGTGTGTGTGTGTGTGTGCGTTGTGTATGTCATGCATGCACAATAGGGGAAAAACAGGTGGCGGAGGCAGTATACTGTGTGCGAGAGAAGGAATGGCAGAGTTATTGAGAGAAAAATAGAAAATACAGAGTAAACAAGAGCCTATAGGAGGGCAGGGTTGGTGCGTGGGATGCAGTCACCCCATGTATACCCGTCACCCTTAGAGAACATGGAGTTGTGCTGCCTACCTCCTTAAGGCATCCCATAAAGTTGTTGCTAACAGGAGATCCGGGCAGGTCGGCTGTGCTAGGACTGCCTCCGACATAGAAATAGTCATCGGAACCTAGCATGGTGTAGTCTTCCTGCGTATATCCTGTGGTGGTCAGAATCCCATCCACGGATATTGTCACCTAGACAACAAAGCACAGGGAAAGGACACGCTATACTCAAGAAAGCCGAGGTTTGCTAAATTCTTTGGCTTTTCCCCTTTTCTTTTTGTTGTCTTTTAAAGATCGCCCTACTTATTTTGTTTTGTATTGATCTGAAACCCATTTTCATGTCTGTTTAATTATCTTTTTTCTTGTTTTTGTCGACCATGATTGCTTTTGTCTAGTTTAGGATTATCTGAAGGACTGCAAGCCCCCGAGGGAACACAATTCTAGTTAGGAGGTTATTAGATTGCCCAGACCACAGCGTTAGTATTGGCTCTACTGCAACTCAAAAAGTACTTTAGCAGACACAAAAATGGTGTTAGTAGAAAGTTATCTAGTTTAGTTTAGATAGAATACATATTAGTACATCCAGCAGTTTGTATAAACAAAATAAGTACATGCCACTGGGTTAGACGGGGACCACATGCTGTAGGAAGTAGGTTAATGAATGAGTTATTCATATTTGAGGTGGTAAAAGCATTCATGAATTATTCTTTTTGCATGTATGCAAACAGAATTCAAATTGTTTAATAGGATTAAATACACAGTATTATTGAAACTCGGCATGGGGTCAGACCAGACGCATGCGAAAGCATGGGAATATTGCTGAAACCACGAACTAATTAAAAAATACAAAGAACACAAAAGCAACATTGACAAACACAGCTCCAGTCTGACACTCATGTCGACTAATGGGCAGAGTGACATTTGCAGCGCATGTTCAAAGCGCATGCCATGCAAAGTGGATGTGGGGGGAGGTAGAACTGGCTGAGCCAAAGAGCACTGTCAGCCCAGCCAGCCAGGAGACGTCCTCCTTGTTAACCACTTGATGCTTGATGCAAAAGGCTTGAAGCGATGCTCCTAAAGAGGTGAATCAGACAGAATTGGACAGGAAACAGGTGAAATAAGGAGGGTAAAACCAAATGAATGAACTGAGAAATCATAAGGAGGAGTCAAAAGTAAGCAAAAGTGTACCAACCGCAGTTCCCCTTTTTTTGTTTATGAAGTCTACAGTAAAAACAAAAAAGAAAAGAAAAGAAAACACACGGCAAACCCAAACTAGGAAACAATTAGAATGATATCTACCGAACAATGTAGTTTGTTTACCATAGCGTGTCCAATGCCTGAGTGCTTTGTGGAAAAGGGGGGAGAAAGGAAATTAAAAACTGTGAACAGAATAACGTTTGTTACTCCAAAAATATATGATGGTCACTATTGTTAGTACATTGTTAAAACGTCAAAAAACGATATTGGTTAGTAGAATGACACATTCCATGAATGACGTGTTGGTTAGTATTCAAAGCATGTTAGTAACGGAGAGAAAAAAAGGGCAACATAAGTTCAACAAGAAAAAAGCAGACTGCGGAGAGCTAGCAAGGAATGCTCCGCGAGCGTTGCCAGAGCTGTATCTGTGACTCCCTAAGATCTCTGTGGTGTTTTTGCACCATGTCCTGTATGTGACACCCGCCCCCAGCCCTGACAAAAGGATATGATTGACAGACATCAAATGGTTGGTACTGTAAGAGAGAACCCCTAAAGCACATCAGTTGACCCTCTTTAACAAACACCTCGTTTCCAAAGAATTCCATATATATATACACATCATGTATATTTTGGGTGATTTTACTGTATTTGCATTTTTTCATTTTCTTTACTTTTATTTGATTGAATCCAATCCCTCTTCCCTGCTCCCCAGCTCCATTACAATACTGTACCTCCTTTCGGTCTTATTGATGAACTTTAGGATCAGTTTACTATAATGAGACAAAGCAAAGACCCTGACAGAATGAGGAGGATGGAGATTTGGCTTCTCCAACAGAACATGCACTCACTATGCATTATTTTAACAATTCAAATTCAGTTTCTAACATTGCCAAATCCTTAACGTTGTCAATAGCCAATTTAAGGAATTTTGTGTTTAATTTGTATAATTTTGCAAAAAAGATTTAGGTGAAGGTAAAAGCATTACAGTTTCCCACCATATGAGCAGAAACAACTCCAGAGATCCGCAAGTGTTAACCACATGTTAACTGGTATTGGAAAATTAGTAAAACAATTAGTAGCTTTGTAATGTTTGTAAAATACTATTAGAAATACATGTATTATAATCTAGTTATAATCTTTGAAATATTAAAGTTTAAAATAATATACATATATATTACATATTTCTGATCTCAGTTAGGGTAATAGTTTCGTTTTATTAATTCTCAATGTCCCTGCTCAATTGTGGCACTGTTTTATCATCTCCACCCTAAAGCCACTTATTGGCCAATCCAATTAGAACGATTGAGGGGCGGGGGGGTCTATTGCTTGTTTTCTTGCTTGATATATTTTGTATTCATTACTATGTCGCACCACCCTCCGTACTGTTACCTGACGTAGATTCCTTGTTACTTTGACATCATGCCAATCATTGTCATTAAATTTCCCATTGACCGGCTCCACCAGAGCTTCAAAGGCTCCGGACCCCAAATTAATGACAAGCGAGACGGCGCCATTTTTCAGCGCCAAATTGACGTAATCGGCGGATTTTCCCGTGTGGAGCATCAGTCCATTCCTCTGTAGCGTTTTGAATGCCAATGTAATTTCATCGCTGCTGCTCTGAATCGGGTTCATGGACAAGTCGTAGCAGAAGAACTCTGAGCCTTTAAATGTTGCGACATGTGCATCCATTCCTACAAAGAAACACAGAGAGAGAGAAAAAGAAAAGAAGAGCTCATTGGGTTAATGTTGCAGTCACTCGGGTTCTCTAGTAAACAGTATGAAGACGCCTCTTATATGGACGTTTAAGGTTAATATTACACATTACAATCCTGCAGTACAAATCTCAATAGGCTTTCTGTGACCCACTATGTTGGTACTTACCTTAGCCAGAACACAGATGAACACAGAGATTTTCTATTTTAAGCCATGTACCTTCACCTTGAAATGACACTCATAAAGTCTATCTTTATAACCAAACGTTTAAGTACAAGTAACCCTTTACACTATAAATTAACTCTGATATACAGTATGTGTGGAATGAACTCTGCTACTGTATATATTTATTGAACTCTGATATTTATGGAATGTACTCTGATATCGGTCATTCTATGGAAACGGCCATTTTTGGTCCCTAAACTTTACAGAACTATTACACTAGAAAAACCCTTTATTGTTCAAATGTATGTATATTTTAATGTAAAATATGTTATTTGAACAGTTACACCTTCTTGAGCCATCAATGTGGCAATATTTGTTTTTTTTAATCAATTATAGAATTGCAAGCGCCACAGAAGTGCTTATCCCCATCATTATGTATAGCGTGCGTGCCATATTTTGAAGTCAAAAACATGCATTTTTTACTAATTTAAAGTGCAATAGTGTATGAATAACTATCAAATATATTATATAAATGACGTTAAAAAAATGCAAAATAAGTATTATAAAATATATAATACAAGTAGTGGTTCCCTGGAGTCAAGTCACTGGTGAAAACAAGATTGTTTCTCTTTTGTCACACAATGCTAATACCTAGATAAATTAGTGTTGTCCAGGGAAGGACCCGAAACAGCACAGTCAGTGGAGGTAATGTCATGATGAGTTTCTGTAGCCAGCTGAGCCAGAATGCATGGGAGAAAATGGCATTCATGTGTATATGTGTGTGTGAGAGAGATGCACTTGAAAAATATATTTATATGATCATATACAGTAGATCTGAAATAATAATAACAACCTTTGAATGTGTTTGTATGATAATAATTATTTATTATATCATTTTCATCACATCTATATTTATCATTTGATTTTTGTTACCCAGCCCCTCATAGCACACCTTCACAAAGCTCTATACACATGAATCTGCTCCATTTCCCCTGAAATAAAAATCCATTATTAAATAGTTGAAGGGAATTGTTTCCCCTTATCTCCTGCTATTGTGCGCAACACAAGGACTAAATGGTGTAATGTAGAAAAGCGAATTTTCCCAGAACATTCATAGCCAGTGTCTTCACCATTAATCTCAGAAGATACAACTGTTCATGCGGAAATAAAACCACAGCGGTGTGGAACTGTAACGTCCAGTTCGGCGCCTAGGGAAGGCTCACCCCCGCTCCCGTTTGAGCTTGCCGGTGTGGGCTGCTGTCCTTCGGGCTGCGGCTGTCCGCATCCGACCACACCCCAACGCACCCCTACCACACACCTGGACACAATCCCCTCTAATCCCTCATGCACCTGTGGGGAGGGTATATTAATTGGGTGGTTTTGGGAATTGGGTGTGGTTAGTGTTTAAGCAAGTCATTGTGAATGTCCTTGTTTAACGTGTCTCCACACTCTCACTGTGTTTCTTATTAAAAGTTGAGCCTGAGTTTGGTTCCAGACTGTGGAGATATGGTATTGCCACTGGTTGCAGAATTTCATCTGTCTCTGCGTTGAGATTGAGTTTCTCCAGTTATGGAGATGCAACAGCAAAGAATAGCTGTTTGGCATTGTCAGACACGATTTGGCAATTTTTTCATGGGCGCAACCCACATACTCTGCTGCTCATCCCACAAGTGCATGTTCCTTACAAATGTGGCACCATTTAAAAAGGGAAATAATTAGGCTTTCCAATGGTTTTAGATGTATTGCCAAGAAGCATTGTTACAACAAAGGAATAATCTACCAACCACAAATGTCCTTACTTTTCATGAGTAGTTTTTATATATATA
>JAOEHI010000007.1:4638618-4685133 GCA_025447815.1 Percopsis transmontana | reverse complement strand
TATATATATATTAAAATCCTTGAGAAAAATGTCAGCATTTAACTGTTTGATTGGGTTGAATGCATCCATTAGAAAGCATTAAAAATAGGTTTAGACAGATAACAAGCCATTAAAACCACCAGCAGAAAATCAACCACCAAAACACAAATGGACCAAAGCATTTAATTATCTTCAATAGGAAGCACTAGCAGCTTATGTAGGCTTTCCAAACACACACACACAACCTCACACAGAGACCGCCAGATACACACACACACACACACAAACAACAGAATCACGGAATGGCCACAGCTACAAATACAAAGGGCTGCTGTCCACTACAATTTGTCACCTCATTGATTCAACATTAAAGTCACTACACTGCACCTCTGAAACTACAAGAGCCTTTGATTGAAGTCGAGTGGATCTCCCATCTCTTTGGTCCCTTAAAGTATGTGTCCCTATCACTGGGAATGAGAGGCTTGCCCTAAATCCCCCCCCCTCTAAGCTCTAAGAGGACAATATAAATGTAGCCAATCATTTGGAGCTGTCCCTCTCTTTCTAGCCATACATCCCTGAGTCTGTGTTTTAGACAGCACAGACACTCTTAGTTATGTAACCAGTAAGGGCAGCTTTGTGCGCATATTTGTGTGTATGTGAGAGAGAGAGACACAGACTGCACGGTGGAGCTTTATACAGAAGCGATAACATTTCATAAGTGAGATATTTCACATGCTATGGACCCCAAATGAAATCCAATTCTTCCAGTAGAGAACAGAGGACATAAGGTGATACATATTAAACACGCCAAAGGTGCAGCTTGCAGGGAAATCAATATATAGACAGGGAGGTGAGAGCTTGTCCCACATACTTGTTATTCTATAGGCACTTGAACGCTAGCCTGGTATAACCAGACCCAAAATTCACTTCCTGAACACGGTCTGGCTATACTCTGAGCCAAAACTGAGCTGAGAGCAATAGTCGGACGGAGCCACACTACTTGGACTAACTTTTCCTTAAATGGGGCCATTTATATTGGTCTCTTATGTCTACATAGAAGGTATGCGACTTTGGTCGGGGCGAAAAATGCCCATTTATGGTTTTACACCCTCATTTACAACCATATGATTTGGCCCTAGAATGAAACAGGCTGTTTTCTCTTTTTTTGTGGTGGAAATTAATAATTGAAAAAGTAATTGAATGATTAATTTGATGAGCTCTACTCTGATTGGCTGGTTTACAGTGAGGCACCTCAATTGCAGTATCACAGTTCTGTGATAGTCGGATGGTGCAAATACAGGAAACGTCCATAGCATGTTAGACTTTATAAACTGAAACAATGACACATGCACATCTACATTCAAGATTCTGAAGGATGGCAACATCAGAGCTTGCCTTCTTCCCAGCAGCAAGTCGACGCTGCACACATACAATATGCCTGTTCAAAAATACTGACAAGCGCTAATATTCATAGCAATATGGGCTGCTGCTGATAATGCCAGATCAAAAGGAATGAAATAGCAGCCCTGATCTTTGATAGCCCAGCGCTTTTCCTGCAGGCGAACACATGACTGACAACTAGAATCCCCCGACAAATCTCTGACCAATAAACACGTCCACACAGCTTCGTTTCACTGAAATACTATGTGACACCAGACTAAAATGAAAAATATGCAATGTAACAATTAAGCATGGTGCGGACTAGATGGACCAAACAGGTCTGAATGCACCTTCAAACTGTCATTCAGGACTCTTATTCTCTGTGGGGGGGTGTGTGGTCTAGCTCTGTCTGTGTTCGGGAGGAAATGGTTGGAGGAGGACGCCAGCAAGCCAGAAGGCTGGCGCTATGAGGCCCCTGAGCACATTATATCCGGTTTTACTACACCAGGCAGTGTTTGTAAAACCTAATGGAATAAATACGTGCGAGGCACGTGTAAACCGAGATATTACCGCGTGGACAGTGGTTGTGTGTCACATTTGGCACCTAAACAGGGACTTACAGCCGATTTCAGTTGGAGTTTGGATATCAGGCCACAGAGCAAGAATCTGTCGGGTGCGCAGCTCGCTTTTTCACCACACTGGATTTAACCAAGAGCTACTGGCAGATTCCCATGTCTCGAGTCCAAGGAGAAAAGGGCCTTCTCCACTTTTTGGGCTGTTCCACTTCAACGTGCTTCCCTTCGGGCTGTTCAGGGCCCCCGCCACTTTCCAGCGGCTGATGGACAGGGTGCTGCATAGGCTGCTGCATATGCTGCTGCATACAGTGACGATGTCATTATCTACAGTGACACCTGGTGCTCACAGGTAGACAAGACCGCAGAAATTGTGGCCTGCCACAGAGAGGTGAGGCAGGTCTTGGGGCTGGCGGGGTACTATAGGCAGTTCCTAGCGGGGTATGCGGACCTGATCAGACCCCTGACTGACCTGACCCACAAGTGTGCGTCAGAGCCGTTCCACTGGACGGAGCAGTGCCAGGGGGCGTTTAAGCAGGTTAGACAGGCTCTCTGTGGGGAACCACTCCCGCACACTCCTAACTTCTCTCTCCTTTCACTCTGCAGACAGACGCGTCGGGCAGAGGGTTGGGGGCCGTTGTGTCTGAGGAGGTTGAGGGGGTCGATCGCCCGGTGGCGTACATCAGCCGGAAGTTAACGATGATCCACAGGCCAGGGGCGCTGATGGTCGTGGCTGACTTCCTCTCTTTCCCGTAAGGTATGCCATGCCACTGCAAGACATACACTTCAATAAAGGGCTAACACTGCTCCATTAAAAAACATCAACGAGGCGGAATAAAAGTCATTGAAGTATCATTTAAGCCTCAGTTAATGGAAGCTAAGTATGTGGAACCCATTCACTGATTTATTATTACAGCACACCCTGCCAAAGGCAGAAGTACATCACACCCGTACAAGACCGCCGGCTTATTCTGAACAAGGCAACCAGGACTCTCCCATCAGTCACTTTTTTTAAACATAGCTTGGGAACACAATTTCTGCCAGCCAACAAAATGACACGACCCAGTCTCACTCGGAATCACTTAGCAGAGCAGAGGAAATAATTGCTTCTAACAGATACAGCGGCCATTTATTTGTAATTGACGCTAAGCTAAACCAGATGACATGGTACAACACGGCGAAAGATATAGCAGATATAGATATGTAATGTGTGTTATATAGGTATCGTCACATTAACACACCAAATCATATAAGGTACAATGTTAGTGGGGGTAACCATGCTACAAGCGAGACAATATTTAGCAGCATAATCCATGAAATATAATTATAAATAGGCTTGTCTCATGACAGTTTTGACAGGAGGGAGGTAGTGATGCTTCAAGTTTGCTAACAGACACTGTCATGACAAGTCTCCACTCCGTGAATGTTTCATTTGTGCGGTAGCTGCAGTGACACTCCACATGGCTTCACCCACTCCCCTGGTACCACCAGATATCCCCTTTATCACCCTGGAAGAAACACCTGGAGCGCTAATTGTGTGTTGGGCTGTTGGCTTTGACTCCTCAAGGGTTCAGAGGAAGTTCACAATGCTGGGAAAGGAGAATAAAATTCAAAGTAGATTGTATGCATTTTTTAAAAGACTGGCTGTGCTTTAACTAAAGTCAGACCCTCAGTGTGGGGTCCAGACTTATTTCAGTATTCACCCGTGGCTCTCACACTGACTGTATTTCATCCTGTTCACTTTATTGTCCCTCTTGACTGGCAGGCCATTGAACTCATAGGAAGGTTAGCATATGAATCATGCACAACGCCTTGTAGATCTGTAACATCCGGAGCCGCTTCCCCTCCCCGTTCGAGCTCGCCGGTGTATTAAACCACCCGCCGCCGGCCGTCCACACATCCAGCAGTGCACCCAAATCACGCACACCTGTTTCGCATCCCCTCATCTACCCTCTCGCAGTGCCTATATAAGCAGGGGGGTGGATGAAGGGAATTGTCGGTTATTGTCTTTGCCATGCATCTACGCCTGTCTGTTTTTTTCTCGACTTTGTATTTTTGAATTCTACAATAAAAACTACGAAGTGTACGAACGCTTGTATTCCGCCACACTGCGTCTCTGTGTCTTCTTGCCACAGCGCTTGTACTTTACTCATTGCCGCTTGTGATAAGAGCATAACAGAGAGAGGTTCTTCTGAAGTAATGAAGGCTTTCAAATGATAATGGATAGCACATTAAATCACATAAATGGCATTATAATTTCTGGAAAATAATGGTTAATATAGAGCTACAATTAATAAGTCACAATAAACTGTTAATTGGGGCTTACATATTATATTTTTGCAAATAGCTGCTGTATTACAATAATAATTATATGTTATAATATGTGTGAAAAATTTCCTCATTTCAAAAAACAAGACTAAAGACCACAGTGGTGACGGGAAAGAGGAAAATCCACTTTTTTCTCTGTCCATCAGAAGGCACTCCGAAATGTACATTACATGTTTGACATTGCACACATGCAGTGTTCTGTCAGACCCCTGAAAGCGTTAGCCTAACATACTGTACAGTGTCGCTGTGGCTCACAGTGTGAAGGACGCCTTGCTGTGCTGAGAGGGACCCCCCCCCCCCGTGTCACTCTTCAGAGGCACACACATATCTCGCGCACTAAAATGTGCTCGTAATCGGCTTCATGATCCGGCTTGTCGTCGCGGGCGGAAGCAGGTGTCAATTAAGGCATTCATTATAACACGTGGGGAACACTGCCGTGTTTGCGTGCACGAGCATGGAGTGTTTATGCATGACAGAGTGTGTTTTATGGGTATCGTCACATTGACACGCCTTATCAAATATAAGGTACAATGTTAGTTGGGGTAACCATGCAATATGCTACAAGCGAGACAATATTTAGCAGCATAATCCATTAAATATAATTATAAATAGGCTTGTCTCATGACAGTTCTGACAGGAGGGAGGTAGTGATGCTTCAAGTTTGCTAACAGACACTGTCATGACAAGTCTCCACTGCGTGAATGTTTCCTTTGTGCGGTAGCTGCAGTGACACTCCACATGGCTTCACCCACTCCCCTGGTACCACCAGATATCCCCTTTATCACCCTGGAAGAAACACCTGGAGCGCTGTCAATTGAGGCATTTATTAGAACATGTGGGGGACACTGCCGTTGACGTGCACGAGCGCATAGTGTGTAGGCATGCTAGGTACCTTTACCTTTATGTTTAGGCGGCAACACCCATGTCTTTGGTAAAAGTGAACATCTGCCATGGTGAATATGTTGAAACACATGTCCATTCAAAGCACAAGTCAGTGTGTAACGCAGTAACAGGGATTCGTGAAAGCCTGTTGGAGACCTAACAACGCCAGTGGGTTAGATCACACACAGCCGGCCAGATCATACACAGTGACTGCCACCTCTCTCTCTAATTGGCACGCCGGCGTTCAGGTGGCTCTCCTCCGGGACCAACTCCCAGCGGGCGAAAATAACACCTCAGCCACAGTGCTAGGAAAAAGGGCGCCAACACACAAACACACACGCACATTAGAGCCTATAAAAGATCGGTGTTGGCTACTACAAAATGTACAAAATTCTACAAAGTGTTGGAATAAACGCTGAACAAACATGGAATAAACACAAATAAAACATTCCAATTACAATGTGCTGAAGGCCAACTACCGAGTGCTAGAAATCCCTTTTAAATATTTTAAACAAAACTTCACTTCATCAAAAATCTAAACAATGCATGAAAGAAATAATTTTTAAGCAAGGGGTTTTATGGCGATGAGAGACAAAACACAAATTCTATGATGCATACAGGTATGATGCATGAATTAGTATATACAGTACTTATATACTTACACACTAGATTTGACACACTCCCCTTTTAATTCCTAGAGCATTCATTGCATGTGGAGGAAAATAACATGCTTACAATAGCACACATAGCCTTTGCTTGTCAAGACTTTGAATACTCGCTGAACCTCACCAGGGGTCCGGGAGAAAGAGGAGAAAAGTTCCATTTTAAACTATGGAAGGTACTCAACATCAAATATAGGTGGGAGATAAAAATGGGGAGACATTTATAGTTTGGCAGCTGGGCCATTAAAGTAGGTCTTTTGGTGCACTCCCCATCCAACTAGAACATTTCTGCGTGGGTAGTTTAACAAATAACCCCCACCAAAAGCATTGTCTGGAGGATTTTATGGGCCTGGGATGAAACAAGGCAGTCAATCTCCTGTTGATGTACAGGAACCTCTCTTCACTCTAGCAAACACACACACGCACACAAGGGAGGGTGGGCAATAAAGAGAGAGCAGTCCCCCAACTGTTGAAAGTTCAGCCAGATCGAAAGAGCCAAATCTAACCATAGATAAAAACTAGACACACCACACAGTTGTATAGCATGCTACATGTGACTCGTGATGCATGCACATGTGAAAACACCCTCTGAATGTGATACAATAACCTCTAAACTGTACACCTCCAGCTATAAGACTTTCATTTGCTCTCAAGCCATTACAGAATCACAACATCATTACACTGAAGAGGGAGTGTAATGTGCTGAATGCTAAGCTGCAGAAACTCCAGGCATGCATACATAATCCTCTGGGTGGTTGGAGACTCAAAGCCCAATCCATTTCTATACATGAATCCATAGGATAACATTGTAAGCCGTGAGGAGATGGGGGAGATCAATATCTTCATCAAAAGTGCAGCATTTGGAAACTAGCGTCAGACATGTGCATTCACCACAAAGGACTATAGACCGCCAACAATGCTACTGTAATGTCGGGAGTCGCACCCAGGGGCGGTGTACCTCCTCCCTATTTGTTCTCACCGGTGTACTAACCACTGGCCTAGAGCCGTCCATACATTCAGCGCACCCCAGTTCCACACGCCAGTTCATGAGGTACACCTTGCTAGTACCGGGTTGGAGCCCCTGTTGCCTTTAGAATGCATTTGCTTCAGATTTGTCGGCAGCACATCCATAATGCGAATTTTCCATTCCACCACATCCCAAAGGTGCTCTATTGGATTAAGATCTGCTGGCTGTGGAGGCCATTTGAGTACAGTGAACTCACAGTCATGTTCAAGCAAACCAGTTTGAGATTTGTGACATGGCGCATGAACAGCAGATTGTCTTGACCATGTCTACATGCCTAAATGCATTGAGTTGCTGGCACGTGATTGGCTGATTAGATGTTTACATTTACGAGCAGTTGAATAGGTGTACCCAATGAAGTGAACAGTGAGTATATATGTCTGGGTTTGTTTGGGGAATGTTGTTGATTGTTGTTTGTCGTGGCACAATGCAACGTCAGTGTTCAGATAGATTAAAGCGCTGTTTTTGTCTAATCGCTTCTCCGTGCACGTTTATTGTTTGTTCATGACTCAGTGTTCGTTTATGTCCATCTGCAAATGTAGTCAGCCCACTTCAAAAGCTGCAACGTGTTACCATTTTCCAAGTACTGTAGTAACACCAGACAGCAATTTATCACGTTTAACAAATGGTAAGTGCAAGGTGACTAGTTATTTGACACAGCACATCACTGTCTGAATGGTTTTCCAAATTGGGCCTGTGCCAGGACTTCTATTGCGCCGTAACAAGCTCCTCAAATTGGATGTGACCTTGGCAAGGTTGCAGGCTGGAACCGGAATCAGCCTCTGTAAAAGAACAAGAGGTTCCCTGACCACTTTTAATAACTGTGAGTGAAGCAGGCAGTGCCTCGCCGTAGCAACTCCCCCCTCTCACACACAGACATTCCTCAGACGGAGACAAAGTCAAGAGGGGCTGAAGCACGTCACTGCAAAAAAGTGATTTGCGGATGGTTAACGAGTGCTAATTGCGTGTTTCTCAGGATGATTTCTGTTCTGTGCTGCTCTCACCTTTGAAAAACCCCTCCCAGTTTGACGCGACATGGATAGGAGACACTGGCCCCCGAGTCGCGTAAGCAATCAATCCTCCTTCATCCTCCTCATTGGCAAGACAATACATACGTCAACATTAGCATTCTGATACAAGAATAGATTAGAGATTAGAAGAGTAGAAGGGCTGTTTATTAGGGTAGGGAGGAATGTTCTGGCAAACTGAGAAATAGAAAAATAATTATTTACCCTCTTTGCTGGTGCTTTATAGAGCTTTCTATCCCTGCTACACTGACCATAGAAACAGTCTTGTTATCATAGTGTAAGCTAAAGCTACAGTAATCAATCAACATAGCGCAACAGTCGGAGATAGAATCATTTGGATTCAAATGGATCTTGTTGTCACATGTTCACTTCACATTTCACACTAGTACTAAAGGCAACATACTGTAGCCTACATTTACTCGGCTAGAAATGTAAATTAAGGGATAGGAGGCTTTCTGGCTGCCTCAAACACTGCAGTTTAAATTTACTGCTGCATCATATGTCCAATGCACATAGGCTTCAATAAAAAAATTTAATTGCTTCATCAATCTTGGCCGAAACACTGACATTGCGTTTTATGGGCTGCCAGAAATAATTAAGCCGTCTAATGTGGGATGTCATCATCATCTGGGACACTGTCATAACCATCATTTCCCAAGTTCTGTGACAATAACTAGATGGGTCAAAATGTAGGTCCATTTTGCACTGATGCTTCCAGGAAGATATATAAATCAAACGCCGTTACAAAACTCATGTTTAGCTGTCAGATTCTGTCAGGCATTGTATTGCCAGCGATACACGTTTATGTGGCTTGAAGGATTCGTTTCAAAATTGATAAGGACGTGTAAAGTGGGAGTTTTAATCAAATTTCAAACTAGAATTGAATTGAATGAACATTTAAGGCTACTGAGCATTTGCATTTCATCTTTATAAGCAAACAGGCTATTTTTTGTTTATCTTACTGTAAGTGTCTACCAGACACATCCAATGAAGTACTGGTAAATAGTAAAGCTAAATAAAACCAAACATAAACTGTATCCTTATATCCTTATATATAAAATATATATTAGCACTGCTATGGCACCGCACAGATCCAGTTATTCATAATGGCAAGTCAGGCACATTTCTTAAATAAGATGAGGTAAAATTGATAGTAGATATATCTTGTTTTTAAAGCAAATGTTTCTAGCATGTCAACAAGAAACATGGGTCTGTTGGATCCCAGACGAGACCTTTGCTTGGGTGTTTCACAATTTGCATGTTGTGGTCAGATTTATGTCGGTGAGTGAACACAGGTTCGGCACTAAAGCCTACTGTGTTTACTCCCTAATCACGAAAAGCATCCCTCATGGCACAATGAAGAATGCGGTTACATGTCAACTAAGCCAATGAACCAACCGCTGCGGGACATTGAAGCTCGGCAGAATTTCCTTGTTAATCTGCTTGGCAAGGTCACCAACACTCCCCTGGGAAGCTTGTTTTTCCATAAAGATATAATTTGTCAACTTTGATTAATTCACTTTATGTATTGATTTCTCTCTGTATGTCTTTGGAACTGGTACTCACAATGAAATGACTGTCTCTATTAAATCCATTAAAGTAAAGTAAAAGTATTAAATAGTAGGCTTAGCTGACCCTCAAACAATGCAATGTGTTAGATGAAAACACAGAAAGGGCGATTACACAGGTAGAAACCATATTCAGGTATGGCATGGCCTTGAGCAGAAGAGATGAATGTCCTCGGAATTGCCTCTAACTATACAGAGGAGTAAAAAAAAATAAAGGAGAAAAAGGAAAGACAAGAATACAAATGTGTTCCCAATGTGTCTCAAGGATAGCCTCCTGGCAGAGATCAGAATGGGTCAGCCTTAGTGCATAATGACTGAGTGGATCAGAAACTCAAGTGATTCTACTGAGCCAAGCCCTCAAATGGAGATGAAATGCAGGCAGAATAGAATAACATGACATTGGGAGGGTACAATCCATTACAACTTCAAATGTCATTAAGTTTATATGCCCAAAACAACACTAGGGAACATAATACTATCTTGGAACTGCATAAGAGGCGATAACAATGTTTACGTCCCCATTTTTTTCCTTCTACTTCAAACCAAATGACAGTCTGAAAGCTTGTAAAATATTAAGATTCATTGTTTAACTCGTGACAATAGTCAATGGCAACATTTAAAGATATTTCACACTCCTTGATTGTGTTATAGCTTTCTCAGAACCACAAATGTCCACCCTAGCTCACTGTTTATGTTGTGGAACAATAACACATGTGTACCATAGTGTGTGTGGCTGTAGAGGGGTTTTTGAAGCAAAACAACATTTGTTTGTAATGCTGGTTTCAACAGAAACAAATGAAGGATACACCTTTAAAATTATCTTGCGATCAATCTAATCACACTGATGTCACTGCTTTCAGTGAGGGCTGCTTTGTATCATAGGACTACCTCCAATCGACCCCCGCACAAATCTGTAGAGACAGGACCCCTGTCTTTATCAGTGGGGGCTTGTCAGTCTAAAAAGATGCTGACCTATAGAGAAAATTACTCATTTTGTGACATTATTGTTTCAGCAGTGTTATGGCCCCACTGACGTTAGAACCAAGGTCATTTAATAATGGCTTGTCCAGCAGTCACAGTGCTGTCAACAGGCCTGAGTGATTAGAGGGTGTGTGTCAGGCTATAGTGACAAGAGTCAAGGCTATAAGAGCATGATAAAGATCAGCCTCTATAACAAGTGTGTGTGTGGGGGGGGGAGGGCAAAGAAGCAGCGATTGAAGAAAAAGATGATCCTGCATTTTACCCCTTAAGCTTTCAAAATGGTGACAAATAGATCTGGTTTGAAGCTCCAGTGTGCATAGCTCTTCTGTTTTGCATTCTGCTGGGCATTGCAACAGCCATGCCCGCAATAATAAATGCATGTGATCCGCGAAGAGTCATCACAATGCTTGTGGCTTTTTGCTGAAAAGTATCGACTGCAGTTTATCATATTTTGAATTGGATCAGAGAGTCATCCAATACATGTGCATCATTTTAGAGTCAAATGCATACTCTCTCTGGGACAGATGTAGCTGCATGAATAAAGCCATAGATGTCTATTTGCAGCTTTATTACTGACTTCTTATTCAGTTGTTTCTTTCCCATAGAGAACTTTGATAGTTGTACTTTCTCCGTTTGAGAAGTATTTTGTATGTGACAATACAGCAGAGCAGAGCGGACGCTGACTCCAGCAATTCCAAATTTTATTTATATATTTTTTTCTATGGCTTTTATTGGCTGGGTCAGCCTGACACGACTCGGTCCTGCAGACAGAACTAAAAGAAGAAACGGCGCTGAAAGCCATGGGTGACTTGCTTGGGTACAACCTGAGTTTAAAACAACATTTAGCCAAGTCTTAAACCAAAAAGCAAGGATTTAAAATGTTTTTTAAATTAATTTCGTTTTTTGAGTCACTTGTGAAGGTCCGATTGTATATCTGATGTTAGAGACCATGTTGAAATATTATAGAATTTACCATATTAAATATGTAAAATCATTGACTATGTATTAAATGTAAAAATGTGCTACTACAGTATCCTACAGGGATTTTTGACACAATTCCTTGTCTGGGGTCCGGGAGCTGGAACCTATCCCAGCATGCATTAGGCACTAGTTGGGAACACCCACTAGAAAGAGCAACAGTCCATCCCAGGCTGATCGCGGATGAAATTATTATTCTTTTTATTATTAATTATTATACAGTACTGTATAACACATACTGTATGTCACCTGTACAGTATTCATGTATGTATGTCACACATATGGCATGTTTGCATTTAAAATTGTCTTAGATATGTATTTCTCCAGTGGTATATTGCATATTGACAAACTGGATATACTGTAAATTGGATATAGCTGGATTGGACATATTTTGATCATTGGCTTCCTTTCCTGTAAAAAAAAGCATACCAATCCGAATACACACAACACACCATAGCACAACGTGAACATTAAATATCTCAGTGATCCCTTCCCATGATGAAACATTTTCATTTTCATTTGTAACAAAATGGGGAAAATAACCTATTTGCATGCCATGTCATAATAACAGCACAGAGATTTCAGAATTTATTAAATTAATTGTGTTTCCTTTTCTATTCCTCTGAAGTGCGCTCAAGAGGCTGGTGGTACAGTATGGTGTTTGCTGGGTGCCAGTGTATAATTATTTATGCTAAAATGGATACATAAATAGTAGTTGAGCGGGACAGTGCATACAGCTAATCACATACTTTAATCACTCTTTAAAACATTTTATGTTTTCCCCTGCTGCACATAAAGTGCATTCCCTACAGAAGTAGGCACTGTGATGTTCGCTCGCTCTGTATTCTGTGTTTGCTCCAACCAGAGCCTGAAATGTTAAGAAGAAAGCCATAGCAATGGCAAACTTTGGGATATACTGGACATGTTCTTACTGCCAACGGGGATGCTAGGTGGAAGTTTCAAGCACAGAAGCCCTGCTGTCTGGCAGAAACGGTGGTGGCGTGAAAGGCTCGTCTTTCATGCTACTTTCCGGAAAGTCCTTCTCTAGCACTTCTCACCGAGGCTGCAGCCGAGGGTGGCAAAGTATTTTACCTCGCCGCAACATTCAGCCACCTGCCATGAAAATCCCGTCTGCTTCTGCCATATGCCTCGGTGTCCTGCCAAGCTTCTCCAGCCTGCTTCTGCCGTGAGCAAATTTCATTACGGGGATGGCTGGGAGTGCTCGCCGCTGCTCATTATGACCATCAGTGCGGGGCGCGGGGCGCACATACCTCACCGCTAGTGTGGACGATGGGAAGGTACGGTACCATAAACATACAGGCTTTTCTCAACTAAATACTTCAGCTTGAACCAGGAAACAAAATAGCTGTGAGATAGAATAGATCGCGGAATGAGCCAGGCTAGCATGCCCCATGGAACAATGCATTGGCAAAACAACTTCTATTACTTATAGAGCTAAAATAATTACATATGTAATTACATATTACATATATAAGTAAAGCACAAAAACATCATAAGGCAACACACATTGGTTAGCTTAAACTGCTTTTTAGGGTCATAAACCAGTAATAATTCTAATGATACTATAAATATTCTCGCTGACAATTTGCAGAAAGCCAAATATTGTGGCGAGCATGGCGGAGGATGTGTTTAAACAAGAGGGAGCAGCTTCACAAAAAGGTTCACAGTGTCCCTTATCATGACCAGTGTACAGTATATATAGCCAGATGGAGAGAAGCCACAGGGATCAAACAGAGAGTTCTGCTGCCGGAGGTTTCCAGCCAGCTAACACCCACCACCGCTCTGACATTTTTGCCGCCCGCTGCTTTCAATCTCTCCTCTATACTTGCCCTGTGCTCTCGTTCGGGGTATCACAGCTCCAAGGCTAAGGGAGGGGTGGTGATTTTGAGCTCCAAAACAATGACAGCACATTTGTTGTTGTTTATCGCGTCTACCTAAGCCGCTTTGTTTCCTTGCGCGATAACGTGTGACCTGTGCATGTGAGATGCTAAGTTTATCCTGCTTTAACATGATGTTCAATCAGCCGTGTTGCTGCCATCCGCCCAGAGCCCTCAGACTGGATTAACCCCTACAAGAGGTTTGCCTCTGTCTCCACAGCCCTGCCCGACTGCCTCTGGTCCCTGTGATTTGCAGACCTCTGTCTAGCTAAGAGAAGGCTATAGGTCAGGGATCCTTTTGAAAAGACGTGCGAAAACAGGGAAAAGAATAAACATCGATTGACATTTGACTTTTTGTCTCTCTGATGTTTTTAATCGTTAATATTATTTGAGTGAAGAGTCCTGCATCGATCATTTCTTAATTGACTCATGGCAGGCAGAGACAGACGGCACACAACGATGACCGATCAATGGAGCTTGTTGTGTCGGCCTGTCACCAAGCCAGGTGCATATCGGTTTCCAAGAAAAAAACACCGTCAGGAGCAGAAGAAATCGGCACTGGAGATACGCTTCAAAACTTGCTTGTAATAAATAATGTTCAACAGAGAGAGCTGAAGAGCTGCACTGAGCTGCAAAACTAATATTTTGGGTCCTAGTTTCCGGGTCAAGGCACAAGCGGAGGAGCATGGCGCAAGTTCACAGCACAAGTTCACGGCACAAGTTCACGGCACAAGTTCACGGCACAAGTTCACGGCACAAGTTCACGGCACAAGTTCACGGCACAAGTTCATGGCACAAGTCGATCTAAGGTGTGGCCAATACTTTTTTGCTAATTTCGGGACATGCGGTGGGGGCGGTAAATTATCAGTAGGAGTGGTAGGGGCTGTATTCAATTACAGCCAATCAAATCAGCTCCTCTCATTCCCTTTAAAAGCAGAACGCTCTCTGTCATGGAGAACTGCCAATTTTGTAATGGACGGCGAAAGTCATTCCTGCTTATTCTATGAACACATCAGGATACCTTAAATAGTTGTGATCACGGCTCAATTAGCCTAGGCAATCAGTTCGTCCTTTTAGGTTGAATGAGGTTTATTTGAAATATTGAGATCCGTTACCATGTTGTTTTCCATGCGTAATGACGAACATTGACTGTTTTATGTTGGAAGCCAACGATACATGTGCGTCTATTTTATTTTGTGATTAAAAAGGTTAAGCACAATAGTCATTAGTTAAATTATTTACAAAATAGGCCAACATAACATACACAAAAGTGTATGTTATGTTGGCCTAAAAAGTCTGTGCTTGGTGCACCTTCGTCTAAAGCCCAGAAACAGACATGGTCTACCAGGTCTGACCAGGCGGAGACGCTAGCACAATATTTGGTTTTATTTGACACCAAACTATCACTGCGCCACCTGATTTTGATTGACACACCGTCTACTGTGACCCCACGCCCATTTCGGCACAAGCGATGTCATGGCGAGCTGGGAAATTAGCAAACGCGCCCAGGCAAGAGAAAAACCACCTTGCGCCCAAACGAAATTGTCACCAAGTCTGCTTTAACGCTACTGCCGGACTTGCTCCGTCCAGAAACTAGAGATCAAGGAAATGCCACCCTCCTTCATGAAAATGAAACCTGTCTCGAGGAGTAACTCATAAATTATTGTTTAATGCATAAAATAGTTTCATATTTTCAAAAAATTGCATAAAAACTAAACAGAGAACATTGAGCTGTGGGTAAGGTGAGAAAAGTCACTAGACACATTTATCCAATATAAGTTACAAAAGTCCTGGGACTTTGTTAAGGCAATTCATATATCTCTCTTATACTGTGAGTGTACAATGAGTCCAATTGGACATCGTGTTAAGAATCATCCAATCACAGGATCAAAGTCTTTAATCTGTGCTAATCATATAATTGTGTGCAGCCAAGCCTGATTCACACTTGCATAACATAGGCACCGAGGCTCATGGGTACTGTAGCGACCCAAACAAAACATAAAAACATGATTTCTCAGAAAGAAAGAAAACATTTCTAGCTAAGGACTATTACAGCATCCTATAGTATTGTTTAATTATACAGGTTATCATTAAGTAAAATCCTATGGGGAAAATATTCAATGAACAATAGCTACTACCCAGGTCTCAACTCTGTAGCACCATTACATTGTATAATAGTGTGCATTTCACCCCAATCCAGTGTGAATGGCCAATGTTGAAAACCGCAAACCTCAGTGCATTTTAATGAAAAAGGAGGAGGGGGAGAACACGAAACTACTCAGGGCAATGGTGCCGAGAACAGGTTCACGACAAAAAAGGACCTTTAGAGGCAGTGACAAATAGAGAAAGTCTTGACAACAACTCCTTCCAGGGGCCATATCGGTATCAGTAATCACAGGGGAACGATGGGTTAGTGCTCAGGCAGGATGTAGGGCATGACTCCCCATCCAAATAGCCCACACCATACGCTATAATCTCTGCAATGTTGGAGAAGCAATCCACACAGAAAGCTGCCCTCGTTTACTGCAATGCTTACACAGATGAATATAGTCAAGCGGTTTCAAAGGCTTTAGAGAGCCCAGGGGTACAAAGCTAGAGGCAGTAAGTCATTTCCAGTAAAACTGCATCTTTTCTAGCCTCTTCATAGGCACTTTTCGGAAGCTAAAGCTGTCCCCCTCCTGTGACCCTGGGGCAGGCACTCTTTCAGGCCGGAGTGACATGAAACCAATACATAATGGCTCCTTGGATCATAAATAGGAGCCCTGACTGTCAGGATGTATGTTTGCCCATTAACTTGATTCATTCTCTGTAAGAGTGCCTTGTGAGAAAACTTGAGGAGTTTGCATATGGAGCAAAAAACATGCCCCCACCCCACTTACAGTACAGTCGGGTCCATTTCTCTCTAATTGCCATTTACAGGTCAACTCCAACAGTCTATTTTGACATAAAGCTAGATGTTGCTCTCAGACTGACTGGAAAGAAAGGGGGGTCCAAAGAAACGCGGTTAATTTAAAGTGCATTTCAGCACTTATGAAAGATTCATAGCATGTCCCTTTACTGTAAATCTAATTGTCCTGCATTCGCTGTGATGTGCCTTGTGGACACACTTTTCCGGAGGACGCTAATTGAAGCGCTGGCCAGGAGGAGTCCGACGCAGGCATTTATCCAGCAGAGGAGGGCTAATGCCTCTTGGACGCATCGCACTAAATAGGAGAATAGACTTGATTAATATTTTATATATTTCTCTCCCAGGACCCTTACCTAACACATCTCTGTACTATTACAACGCTCTTCTTCTGCGTGCATAATGTTCTCTTCTGCCCACAGCTCTGAAGCGTTTCCCAAAAACCAAATGAGATGAAAATAAAACATCAAATCTACTCCTTCAAACTAGGCGAGCAGGGAAAAAAAACACAAAAAACAACTAATGCTTGAGAGAAAATCTGCAAGCTTTGATATTGAGCATGAAAAAAGCAATCACTTGCAGCTTGAGCTGCAATGTCTTTTTATTTCCCCAAAACAGCACTGCAGAGAAGCATGACTACATTCACTTGAAAACATGTATGTAGGAATAACCATTACACCTCCAGTTACATAACAAAGTATTTATATAGGAGCTGGCGTGCAATACAACCTATCGGGTGCCACATTGACTCAGATGCTTCCATTAGCCCACCGAATATCTCTCTCTCTCTCAATCTCTCTCTCTCTCTCTCTCTCTCTCTCTCTCTGTGGTTTATTTACACAGCCATGTCATTAGATTACTGAATATGCGGCTTTACCCAGTCAATCTTTCCCATTGTGGGCTTCCCGTGTGAAACATGGGCGCCGTGGCAGTGGTGGCCAATTACACTGTAGATTAATGTTGTTGACACTGCGTTCATTCATACATGGTAGTGGGTGCCCGCGCTTTTTTGTCTCACCGGGCCCAGGGAGAGATGCACTGTATGATGCCGTGCCAGGGGGAGGATTTCCATTACTCACAGGCAAGGCTTAGCCACCGGTGTGAGAATGAAAGAACAAGAGAGACTCGGAGGAGAGGGGGGATATCCACACCAAAGAATAATATAAGATATGAAGCCCCAATTCTGTCACCTGACAGAAGCGCTTAAAAGTCAGCGCTTATCAGGCGCTGGCAATGTAAATGGTAATACTCTGTTGGGTTAATAAAAAAAAACGAGGTGATGGATGCTTCCATTCTTCCGCGCTCCTCCCCGAGTTCCCTCTCTCTGAATGCTATCTGCGCTCGTAGCCCCAAGGTCACCTGCATCCGCCTTGGCCCCCCCCAGCTCCCTTCAGCCGCCCCTCCCCGGCTTAGCATGCAGCTCAGGCCATTCTGCTGGCCCTGCAGACCACATGTCACTGTCAGCCCAAGCAAACCGGGCAGAGAGAGAGAGAGGGAGAGGTAGAGATTAGGATTGGGTACCGTTCACATTTGGGAATTCGGTACCGGTACCCAACTGTTCCTTTTTTCGGTACTTAATTCTCTCTGTATAGCAAAAATGTAATTGTAAATCAGTTGTAAGAAATAAGTCCAAACTTGCATTTAGCATCACAAATATTGCAGCGAGTGTTGTCTATGGGATTATAATAGTGCCAAAACTTTCGCAAGCATGGTGAATTTTACATACCATGATACAAGCTGACAAAAATAAATTACACATTTGTGAATCATCACTTACAACCACAAACCTCATTGCGCGAGCCCCGCATTCAAAACACAAGCTTACAGAGTTCTGGCACTATTGTAATACCATAGTTGTCTGCGTCAAGTTTTGAAAAGTGTAACCACCGCTTTCGGCTTGCCATTGCCCTGACTGTGTTGAACATTGTATAAGCTGCAGGGGTGATGTAATCTCGCTCTCGTGGTCTAGCTCTCTCTATTTACTCTCTCAACCAGATGCGCTTTCACGTACCGAAATTAGGCACCGATGGATTTTACGTGAATCGGTACTGGGTAGTACCAACGTAATTCGGTCAGTACTTAGTACTTAAAAGTACCGTGTTCGGTACCCAACCCTAGGAGAGAGGGAGAGAGAGAGAGTGGGGGGCTATAACAACAAATAGATAAAAGGCAGAGAGGCGAAGAAGGGCTGAGAGCAAAAGCCATCCTTCGAGAGAAAAAGGTAAAAAGTCAGCCTCCAAATGCGGGGAGTACCAGAGCGTATTCCATATAGAACCACGGTGTGCTGACATCATCAGACAGGGCCACAGAGCCGTTCTTGATGGGCGCTGAGGAAATATGTCCCATCACACCGGGCCACGGCTCCCTGCTTCCTGCTTGCGGCTAAAACAAACAGTGGCGACACCCAAGGCCTGCTGATGGGGTGAAATTGAACTGTAAAACAATGCGCCACACCCTGCAAGCCAAGCAACGGCCATCCAATACCAGTACATCAAACGTTATGACACCTCACCCTGATGAAATATGGTCCACATGTATACAGACACCCATAGGGCAGGGTTTTACACAGTGTGGGTCGGAACTGTCTCTAGATGTCAAAATGTATAGATTTTTTAAAAATTATTATTATTTTTAATCTAGTCTAATAAGATGTGCTTACATGTTCCATTAAGTTCACAGTGTTTTACATATTACCTTCAATTTTAAATGTAATCAAATTAAAACAAGAAGATAGGCTATCCGATGTGTGAGGGTCGCCATTTGGGGATCATACTAGAAAACACCACAATCATCATGAAAGTTTAGAACTTTCTCTAACAGGGCCTATTAAAAAAGGAAAATGATAAAATGTGGATTAGGTTTATACTCTAAGTCGCACCTAATTAAGATCCAATAGCAAGCCAAACCTCCACTAAGGGTTTTGTAGATTAGTTCATTAATACAGCTCATATAAAAGAGTAGTTAGTGTATATATCTTCCTTGCAACCCTGTGTTCGGAACCTGCTCCAATGTACAATAGTTCTTCCAGGACTCAACTGCTGACAGTAAGTTCAGCTATAATTCTGATGGAGGTCCGTAAACCAAACATTTGACCTTTTTTTCTCCTTCTCCCCACTGAATAATGACTGGGAGTATTTTGATACAGGAAAGACTGGAAGACTGTTTTGTTTTGTTATTTAGTTCCCCATTTCCTCTCATAACAGAATGGCGCATATCTTTCTTACACGATCATTACTTATGTGTCATGTCGAGAGGTGACATTTTATATCCTGGGTGTGGGTGTGTGTGTGCGCGCATGTGTTTGTGCTGGCGGCATCTCTAAAACCTCCGCAACGAACCTGTGTAACAGAATGCCGGCAATGAATAAAAACTGTGTAGGATTTCTGAATAAATAGAGGCAGATTGGTTAAAGGCAAGCATGATGGACAGATAGATGAACCCTTGCCAGCTGAGCTAGGGAGCTGATTTGCACTTTGTATCCCTTCCGTCCCTCTGTCTGCGGGGGAAAGTGCCGTATCAGCGTGTTACTGGCACGAGGTGCCATAAGGGAGAGTATGCACGCCTACTCACCCAGAACACTCTCTCAGCTGGCCTGTCCCTTCCTGTCTGTCAAAAAACCCACCACCAGTTAGAGCAGGTTCACACATTGGAAAGATTCACCTAGTGTGCACGTTCAACCATCTCTATTCTAAGTCGTATTATCATATTTTTTGGTTTTCCGTATATTTTCATTTCCATTGCTTTGCCTTAAACTTTTTTTGGAATAGCTGTTTAAAAGACATTCTCGCCTCAAAGCTGTACTCAAATTTGCCCTTCATTTGTATAGAAATGATTGCGCCACTTATCCACTTAGCAGGCGATTCCAACATAGATCACATCCATTCCAATTACGTTTTCTGGCATTATCTTCTAACAAAGCTCACGACCAGCGCTACCGCTCCCCGTATCCGCTACTCACAGTGAACTCTCACGGCCTAGGATATCACCAGACAAGACACACGAAACACGGCTATGATAAAGGACTACCACATAATTACGTTGTAATTATAAGATATGCAACGCCATCGTTGTACTTTGCAAGGTGGGGTCGAGGAAGGTTAATGAATAAATAGCAAAAACACATTTGGAGAACTCCAACACTACACAGCAGAGGGATGGTTTGTGGAAGACAGGGCAATTAAGTACAGTACCAGCAAGGAAATACTGTGCGTACCCTGATTAACCTCATTTGGCAAGGACAGTGTTGGTGGACCTCAGACGTTACGTGTCTGCTACACAAGTGTGATTAGATTATCAGACTATTAATTACATTGACAATTGTTAGACCGAATTCCTGTTGTCCACTTCACGTTTCTCACAAAGCTCCGAAATACACCAAACATAACAAGAACATTTTACATATTAAACATCCAATTACACTTTAAACTGCTAGCCTTAATCTGAATTATACGATTTGCTCTAATAACTGCATATTTGTCATTTGAAATCCTGCCACAACCCCTGCAGTGCCGAGAAAACTACTATAAGGCAGGCGTGTGCGGGAGGGCAGTTTCATCCTTGAGTCACAAGAAAGACTAAATAAACTAATTAGAAAATATAGCTTGCAGCGTGCTGCGTTCAAGGGGAACGGGTCTAAGCTTAATGAGTGGCTTAACGTCAGCAGACATAGCTGGGAGGTGCAAACACACCAAAGCCCTGTGATGTTGGAACCCAGGTGGTTACCACATCACCTGGGCTATTTAAATTTGCGTGTGTACGTTTTTCGTGGCATTTGCATGCGTGTGTGTGTCGGCGCGCGTGCAACGGACACGCTGTCAGCAAGTGAGCAAGTGTGTGCGCATGTGTGCGTCCACATGAGTGAACATGTGCATCCTGAGGTGAGGTCCTCTGCGGTTGAGGTGGATGCTCGGCTGCGCTCATCAAGGAGTGGAGGAGATCTAGGTGACTGGTGCATCAATCTGACATGGCTCCTCAGGCAGCTCAGAGGAGACAGTGCCATGCCCGCTACTGCCATGTGATTCATTATGCCAAACGCCATTGGGCCAAAGTAGGACCTCAATGACAAGGTACAATACACACTCTGAGGGCGTTTAGAGAAAAAGCTAGGCATGTGTATGTGGAAAACAGCAACATTTAGGAAAATAGCAAGGCTCCTGTGGTTCTTGCTCCATGGTGGCCCCTTGTAACCAAAATATTAAAGGGGAATTCCAGACAATTTTCACATAGGCCTCAATTTCTCTTCCCCTGTGGTGATTGTCTATGACCAATATCAAATTAAACAATTCCAAAGATGGCCACAATTAGAAGGGCTGGGAAAATGTGGAAGTAAAAATTTCCGAATTCACCTTTAATTCCAAAAGTGCCACTCTCTGCAACCGAATACGACAAGGTCAGTGTCACCCTCTTTGTTGCCATGGTTTTAATTGCAGAATGAGCACACAGCCAGAACAGATAGCTTGGCACATGGCCCACAGGTTATTCTTATGACTGCAAGAGAATGTCAGTAATATATTCTCACTAGCCATTACTACTTAGTTATGTACTTTTGTGTATACTTCACTTGGTGTATACTGTATAACATATATAATTATGTTTCTTAATACTAAGTACTTACTACTAAGACTAAAGCAAGCATTACAGAGTAGATAATGTATAGTGAAAATGTGAATTACAGTCTTTGTTATTCTTTGAAAATGCAGCTACACATTAGTGTAGAATGAGGAAATCATCTATAAATCAACCAATAAGTAGTGATACTGCACACACAGGAAAAAAAGGTATGAATAGCAGTCAACATAATAGCATTCTGTGTCTTCCATTAGGCCTACTTTTTTTCTTAGCGATAAACAATTTCCACATCACATGGTGTGTTTTCTATTAAGGTTTAAAATAGTATTTTGTTACAAACAAGAGGAAAAAGCATATGTGTCCATTATAACTAGTTATGCAACAATGCCGATAACGCAGATGGATAACGGAGATATAGAGCTGTCTGGTATTCTGTTGAAAGGGATCCAGAAATTAAATATGAAAAATGTCCAAGCATATTATATAAATTACATCATATAATGGTAAAAGGAGAAGTAATGGGAAGCAAAGTTTCTCTTGGATGGCTTTCAGAGCCAAATGTCTTCCTTTAGGACATAAACATGGAGAGATAAAAATAGACCACGGCATTGAGTTCTCTCTCTTTAAAAAGGTATCATTGTTTTGCATGGGATTTACCTTGTTTGATTCCCAATATCTGTCTGATAGAATCTACTAACATGGAAACTTTCCTTTCACTGAAAGGCTGCGATACCTATAATCGACTTGTATTTTCGGCACACAGCCCTCACATCTGTGGTCATGAGGATGGTGTAATTGCCTCACATCCTTCCCATAGATACCCGCCGCTGCCCTAGAGGGCTGATGTCACCTTCAGCTCATACATAGTTGTGTGTATTCAAGCAGCTGTCACGCTGACAAGCATCTCGCGACACATATACTGTATATATGCACACGTGCACAAGGAAATACAGGCTCATACACAAATACTGCCCTGAGGTCCTGTCTTGCCCCGTTTCTCAATTTCTCATCGACAGCAAGGCATTTCTGTACAGTGCCTACAGTTTATGATAGGCCAATAACTATACTAATGCCAGGTTTTAGGTCTACAGTCCTCAAAATAAGATCCATTACTTGATATATAAAAAGCTAATTTGGTTCACTTCAGTTCGCTTAAGGACCATAGCAAGAAACTTTAAAATGAACAGCATCTAAAAATACTTCCTAATGATTAATGAGGTTGGAAAGCATGAATTACGTCCTGCAAATTGTAACATTCACAATGGTTTTTACAATGCCAACAAGTGGCTATCAGCTGTATCAGCAAAAGTTCATTAGTGTTTTACTGTAATCTATATGGAAAGTTTCGTCAAAAAACGAAGATGTCACGTAGGTAGTAAGTCTACTTGTGTTAATTAACTTACTGTACACTGTTCACATATTTGAGGTGTTTTGTTTAATGCACTTTCCTATTTCTGGCAACTTTTCCATGGTGCCTTTCTCTAGTCTGTCACATGCGACAGATCTCTAGATCTCTAGAAAAAGTTGTCAGACTTAAATTGCATACTTATTTCCAGGTTCCTAAAGTTCTCCATCGCTGCTACTTTGTTTTAGAAAGAGACGGTTACTCATGCCTGCTCTTGGCTTTGTGTGTTTGGCTGACCAATATTTTATCTGACTCTAATGAGACCCTGTGGTCTTTTACATGAGGAGTTATCCTGGGCCCATGTGTGGTATAACTAATGCCTAACAGTGCTTGCAGGATTCTTCTGAGTGTTGATAAAAATAAACAGTGAACAAGAATAAACAATAGGGAACTGCATAATAAACTATGCCTAACAGCCTTTCCCGGTGCACAACAAGGCGTATACACTAGTGTCTGAGGGTATATTCATGTCATTCAACCCCTCCACCGGGAGAATGAATAGTTTTGGATTTGTTCTATTAGTACCGAAACACCTGTCAAATGCTTCATTTAAAATATAATTTATCAATGGAGATATTATTAGTATAATACCAGGAATAAAATAGTTATGCATCAATTGTTCACTAATAGGGCTACACAAGAGAATAATACCAGGTAATAATATTATTTTAAGATAACAAATTAACATCCTTGGGCTTGCATGTGATCAACAATTCACCATCCAATGCGTAAACTAAACTAGAGATTACGAAGTGATGTTGCTGGTTAATGCCTCTCTACAAAATTAATTAATCTTTTTTTCTATATAAAAATACTCCACAACACTGCAGAATATGTCACAAATGATCAGCAAATGACAAAGACTAAAAGTATTTAAAACCATTTCTAAAATTAACTGTTTGAGGAGTGAATGATAACTTTCGATTATTGCAATTATTGACTGTTTTGAGGAGTGAATGATGAATGAACTTAATGTTCTAAAAAGTGAAGTAACCTTGTTACATGATGCTGCACTTATTCTGGGAGAATGTTATTTGCTTGCAAAAACTGGTGGTTAACCAGTTCAACTGTTGACAAATATACTAATTGTAAGTCGCTTTGGATAAAAGTGTCTGCTAAATGCTGTAAATGTAAATGTAAAACAATAAAATGGGTACAGTATGTTATAATATCTCTCCTAAGGGTCAGGGAAATAAAATAATTACAATGAGAGGTGAAGGTAGGAATAACCTTATCTGAATTAAAACAATATACTGTCCTGTATGACTAACCTTCAAACACTCTTTAATGATTATATTTATTCCAGTTTTATTGCTTCATCTGACTGGATAAGAATATCAACTCAAATCAATTTAAAGTTAACAAGGAGAGCTGGACAGGGCCGTAGAAGGGCATCAACCCAGCAGCAGGACCATATCTGCTCCTTTGTGCGAGGAGGAACAGGAGGAGCACTGTCACAGCCCTATAAAATGACCTCCAGCGGGCTACTGGTGTGCATGTTTCTGACCCACTAGAAGTCCTCTAGTGGGACTTGTGCTCCCATCCCAGCACCGTGCAGCTCGACTGGCATTCTCCAGAGAACACCAGAATCATCAGGTCCACCATTGGCACCCCATTCTCATCACAGATGAGAGCAGGTTCACACTGAGCACGTGACGGACATGAAATAGTCGTGGTGAGGGAAGTCGTGGTGAGCGTTAGGCTGCCTGACCCACCGGTTTAACGGTGTGTCAGTGATGGTCTGGGGAGGTATATCCTTGGAGGGTCGCACAGACCTCCTTGTGCTAGCCAACGGTACCCTGACAGCTGTTACTGGGATGAAATCCTCAGAGCCATTGTCAGACCTTACGCTGGTGCAGTGAGCCCTGGGTTCCAGCTGGAGGTCATTATGTAGGGCTCTGACAGTGCTCCTCCTGTTCCTCTCCTCGTGTAACGACCCATCTCCTAGTATCTCCTCCATGCTCTTGGGACTGTACTGGGAGACACAGCAAACCTTCTTGCGACGTACGTCGCGTATGGCACATCCATACGTGCCGTCGCAAGAAGGCACATCCACAGGCATGACAAGGCAGAGCCTTATTGCGAGGGCACGAATGGATGTGCCATCCTGGAGGAGCTGGACTCCCTGTGCAACCTGAATGGGCTGCAGGTACCGCCACATGCTACCAGTAGTGACAAAGACGCTAGCAAAACGCAAAACTAGAGAAGAATCAGTCAGGGAGGATAAGGAGAGAACAATTGTCTGTGGCTACCACCTGCAAAACCATTCCCTTTTTGGGGGTCGTCTTTCTGTTGCCTCTCCAGTGTCACTTTAATTCGCATCAAAACAGGTTACATTGATTCCCAATCGCTTATGCTTTCTAACTGCACAGATTGATATCCCTGAAGTTTAATTGACTTGGTGTTATACTGTGATGATTACGTGTTCACATAATCTTTTTGAGCAGTGTATTTGTTACAGTGTGTCACAATGTCACAATATTACAGTATTACAGTATGCCATAGGTCACTAAGAGGCGGGCGGCGGTCCGGGTCTGGAGCCAGCCGGACCCGGGCCAATCAAATCTGTGAAATCCGGTAAACGCTGTAATTCAATCCAGTGAGTAAAATACACATACCGGGATAGAGGAGACGAAAGAGAAAAGAAACTTTACATGGCGTGCTCTAAAAAGGGAAAGGTGCACAGCGAAAACAGAGTTTTGAATCCAGAAAGGATACTTGTTCATACTTCCCGCGCGAAGTTCAAAGCCGGTGTGTATCATATGATCAGAGATAAAAGCGTCAATGTGAAGCGCCACTACGAGACAAAGCACAGATCTTTTGAGCAAACATACCCGCTCAAATCAGAACTGAGGGGACAAAAAATAAACAATCTGAGAGCCCAGAATGATCGATCCACCAGAATCATAACAGATTCGTTCACTGCCAAACAACCTGCTAACGAATGTTTCCTTAAAGTTGCTTGGATTTTGGATCAACATAAAAAAACATTTACTTTATTTTGAGAAGAGAGATTTTGAGATCTGATGTATTTAATTTTTAAATGCAGTCTTAAATTTACTTGAATAGAGAATTTTATTAATAAGAGTACATATTATTATTTCTTTTTTAAGTCCTTCAGTTCAATGTAAAATTGACAATAAATATTGTCAAAATGTTGAATTCTTTTTTACTTGACAGTCGGTTGTTATCTTCATAAGAAACATATTGTGATTACTAGCCTATGGCACTGAATAATAACGTAAGTCATTATGGTGTTCCAGACCTTTGCCTGAGGAAATTTTCTCTTACTGGACCTATTAGAATTTTAGTTGAATACCCCTGCAGTATGCATACGCTTTCACTGGTTAAATAAAGGTTAAAATACAAATCTCCATCTGTTTCTGTTGGGACTCTTTTCTGCGCTTTTCTGCCTGCATTTTTATGGAAAAACTGTACAAGATGACATTTGTGTGATCACACCACAGACTCAAGATAAGGGGCTCTGCCGAAAGACAAAAGCATGCTTTCTCTAGTTTTGCCAACAGTAGAAAACAATTAGCAAACACAACCAGTGTTTCCCCTAAGATAATCTACCACCCAAAGTAAATTATGCCAGATAAAATTCGGATCCATTTATTTTTCACTCCACAGAAGTTTTTTTTTGGCGCATCCATCCACTGAAGTTAACAGCGCTACTCGCTTTGTGAAGGGAACCAAGTAATCGGTTATTAGGATTTCATCCTCCTAAATATCATTATCACATCAGCCTTTCAAAATCCCTCTGCCAGCCTCTATTCTGGAGTCCGTCTAATACAAGGTTTGTCCTGGCAAAAACTTGTATACTCATATGACTATTATATGACAAATTTCTAGCCTTTTTCTGGTTATACTTTTCCAACAGACATTTTGTTTGACAGTATTTTTAATAATTGCATTCTACACGCCAAACAACTGCATTCTACACGCCAAAGACCAGCATATGCCAGCTAACAAGATCTCTGGCAGAGCACATGTTTGCCATTTTATCAACAGAACCTAAAAGCACATACATTTGAAATTGATTTAATTTGCATTGTCAGTTGAATATGATGTCTTAGCACTGTCTGTGTGAACACTGTATGGAGAGCAAAGGGGGCCCACACTGCTAACAAAAGGTGAAAAGAACTGATAATGCAGAATAGAATGTGGTGTTATCTCATCTCTACAGTAAATTTGTATTGGCCTTTACTTCATATTTTTAGGTAAAGATAACACAATATCTGTGTTATAAGTGTATCCCACACTTATAACTTATAACACAGTGTCCCACACTTTGCAATTTGGAAATTTAATTTGGGTCACCCATGGATGAAGCACTGTTTCTAGGGCAACAATAGCTATTATTCATACGATGACAGGATGCTGTCTGACATTTTTGAAGAAAATGTGTGACAAAGCAAGGCATTGTTTTAATAACACTGCTCATATTAACGCTGCTACATCAGCTAATACAATGGTGCAAAATACCCACTGTTAAAGCTGTGGCAAGCATTACAAAATATTCATTAAAAGCCATTCATTGAAAGCCATGGACAAAAATCAAGTCAAGTCAATGTAAACTACAGTTTTATTAATTTCCCAGTATGCCTGAATCTCTGCATGGGGTTTTTACAGTATATATTGACAAGCTGTCAAGCATGCTATTTTCAAGAAACTGTGCATGTTACATTTTCCCTTCTTGTAGCAATTATATATATATATATATATATACACTGTAAATATTTTGCTGCCATAATATCTCCTATGCTCATCACTCTATTAGGTAAGCAACAAGAGTATTAAGCGGATATTAATTTCCCCTAGGGCCCTTATTAAAGACGTGTATTAATGGTGTAATTCCCTATCGCGTTGTCTTCAAGGACCTCTCTGCATTCTAATGGGAGTCCTAACTGGATACAGTATGGATTTAAGGACCTATACTGTAAACAAACAAACACACACGCACACAAACACAAATGCAGGTATACACATACTGTACATAATAAGCATCAACATCTTTTTTGAGAGGTTTTCAGTAATGTTAACAGTGTTACAGTGCATTTGAATACTACTTTATAGATTACAGATTGCAAACCTGTAGTGTATGAGGCAAGTTAGATTATTATTTTTCTCATGGTTTACTTATATTATGCTATATGTATATTTTGAGTTATAACTTTTGAATTTTGGAATATTAAAAGTCAATTAATCATATTGGATAAGTACATTTTGCATTAAATATGATTGCTATTTAGGTTTAATTTTGTATGTTTATAACTGGCTATTACATTCATTTTTTGGTAATTGTGTACCATTACTTTAAGAGAGGCACTCTAGCGCATTTACGGCAGTTAGCGGTGGAACTGGGAAAGAAGGAGACTAGACTAGATGTGGAGTCACACAGTTTTCATTCGGTGGACGCGTAGGCCATGACTACCAGCTAGATCACATTTTTGCGTTAACCTGTAGATTAAGAATAATTATATCCAGTTATTTCTAGTGATATGGCTTATTTATTTATTTACAATGATATATACAAAAAATAAACATAACGTGCATATAACATATAATAAAATAATGGGTTTTGGGTTACAACTTTGAAATCAAGATGTAATCAAATTAGGGTCTAGTGGTCTGGGTGTACAAGATGCTTAACCCCTCTCTGCTGCTTCTAATACTTGTAATTGTACTAATTGTACCTAATTGTAATGCTCTTAAAACATCTGTGGGGAGATTTTATTTTTTCTATAAATGCTACCCATAAAAAGTTGAATCCTAATTTACAGATCTATCAATCAAGTTAGATCCACTGCCACTCTCTGTGTTTCTGGCAACAGGCAGGGCTCATTGAAATGCTGGTGGCTACCTGGTTTGTCAGTCCCTGCCCTGCTCTGCTAAGGCCCAGCCTGAGTCATTAACACTCAACAAGCGCAATGCAGCCCCAGGGCTCCCTGCTTTCTGACAGTAATGCATTCTAATCTTGTCAACCCATTGAGAGCCCAAGCTACATTACAGATAACAGGACTGGAATCAAACACCACTGTCTGTCAACATCTCAGATCAATCAGCAGCTAAAAGTCTATGGGGCAGCCATGCAAGCTATACTGTATGCCTCTAAGGCTTCACACCACATTGCCTTGAAACAGCGACCCGCTCAAAGCACTGTACTACAGGACAAATCTATTTACTCCTACTCTAAACCCAGGGCTTTCTTTCTGTTTTTGCATTCAGCTAGTCACAAACACCGTGCGACCCTTCAAGAGAGACATCAATTAATGCCGTCCTTCTTTCACACGTCTTAACTGTAAAGACATCTGGTATATTTTATTTAGATACAGAGCGTGTTAGCAAAGTAGCAGGCAGCGGTGGAGTTGGGCTGAGCGGGGTTTATTTTGAGGCTCTGTCTGTGCATTATTCAGTAAAACTCTGCATTCCTGTCTCTTAATATTGATGGGAAGTGATTTAGAAGCTCTATAAAGTCTTCATAGCTCTAGAATCCTCTTCTGCACATTCAGGGTGAACTGAGACCATGAAACACACCCACAATAGTTACAGTGCATACCATGTGCACACCATATACATAAGGATATTATCATGATTATGATATACACAATATATCACTGAATTATACTCTAGTATACAGTAAACTGTACTCTGAGGTAAGCCTTATCATCTTTTTAAGAACTAATACATTTGAAATTTCCAGTCATTTAACATTCGGCTATATTTCAGGCTATTAAGTAGATTCATTATTCATAAGGCGATTATTACTTTGCTGATTCACTTCCCATAATTGTCCTGATGTCTTTTATTTTGTGATCCAGGGGTACAGGAAGTGCAGGGGAATGAGGATAAAACAATGACCGACAGTACATGTTGTCCAGGTGCGCTGTTCTATTATTTAATTAAATATACGCTTCATGCGTTCACTGCTTCCACGCCTGCCTGCGTTTTTTCCTTTCGGCTCGCACATACTCTCGCCACACCTAGACGCATCGTTACATCACGTCCTCAAAACAAACATGGCACAGGATATAAGGGCAGTACGACAGCATACACACACAACCAACACACACACATTTGTATTTAACAACAAGCCCACGTGAGATGCACACCATAATGTCTTCATTCACACACAGTTAATGTGCAGCTCAGATCATAGCTACAACAAACTAAGGCATATCAAAAGCAAAACTCACTTCAAAGAGAAGACCATGAAAGGGTATTAATTCTTCACGATGTTGGTCCATAGCCTATATGTCTCAGCATGTCCATACAGGGACTCATTCATAAATGTAATGTTTGAAAGCACTGTGCTGACAACACACAATTCAGCAATAAACATTTATAGAGGTGTTTTTGAAGTTTTTTTTCCCCCCAAAACCAAGAAACCAAAGAAGTCTTTAATCTGCGATGTTATCAAGAGCATCGCTTTCCTGACACTAAATCAGAGGCAAACTCATGAAATAATGTTCCCATATTCCTGTAGGCCTATGCAGGGTATGGGTTTGTGTCCACTAAATGTGTTATAAAATAGATTACTTTTTTGGTTCATGGCTTCGGAGTCTTGTCCCTTTTTTTTTAGCAAATCAAACAAATCAAAAAATAGCCAATAATAATGTAAACATGCATCGGGACACAAGAGAAGCAATTTTTTGTTAATTTAATCTAAGCACATTGCTAGCAAATTGAAAGCTAACAACATTGGCGGCTTCACAGAAATAAAGAGTCTCTAAGGTATCTGCCTGTGTATTCCTGACCACTTTCTTTATCCATTTGGAAATGTCAGCGGCTAGGGGAAACCCCTGGCTGCTAGCTAAAAGCATCAGCGCTGTGGTCTCTGCTGTTCGGTGGCTGAAGCAGCAGACAGATAGCATTGTGTTTATGTGTACATCTGGTCGCCAAGAGAGTCTGGCCATGCAGGTCTTTATCCCGGGCTAAGCCCCATGTGAGGATATGAGCTGGTTACACCCCTGGGGAAGGCTATAGTGCCACCCAGATGAGAGATCTCACCTCTGCCTCAGCGGTGCCATTCTAACAAGACACGGCTCAGGCAAACACTGGTGCTAAATGCTATTGTTAATGTATTTAAATTACAATTGTGCTTAGCGTCAAGGTTGTTACTAATGTATCAATATAATTTTTTTTCTTCGGTTTTTATGTTGAGAATTAAGTTAATTTGGGGTTTGTTGAGTTTTAAAAACATGATTTGGATATTGAAGTATTTGAATAATACTACATTTTTATTAATTTAGACAATGTTGTCTTGGACAATAAGGTACCAGTGAATATTTACCTTTTCCTCTCTAAAGTCTAGAAATAAATAAAAAGACGGTACTGACCCAAAAATACCCTTTATTAACTAAACTCCATCATTACCATTCCATGTTTCATACTGTAGATGCCTCAAATCAGGAAGGTGTTGCATGTACTGTAGCTAACAGCACATGTTACATGTTATTCTGCATTCCTGAGGCGTAGTGGGACAGATGAATCCTATCCTATCTTGGAAGTAAGAGCACGGGAGCACAAACCTCAGAGGAGAAATGCACTGTAGCTCATTACAGAGAGCGCCTCCAGGGAACAATAAGGGGAGGGACTCACTCTGGTGCCTTAGTGTTACTGCGGGCGGGCCGGGGAAGAAGAGACAGCAGGGATCAGAGGAAACAAACCGCAGAGCCAATCAGGAGCCTCGTTAAGGTACACTACACAGCTGTTACATTGTTTTTCTTGCTAGTCCCACTTACTGGGAAAATAAGAGGAGGAGAGAAAATACTTGGAAATGTTCACAAGGTAGAAGCAAGGTAAAAACAGCATAATTTGTCCCTAACACAAACTGTAATGTTTACCAGTGTTGTATGGTCAAGTGTAATGGGGGTTTTGGGTTATGCGGATTTAGGTTATTCACACTATGAACACTCTGTATTGCTTGAATGAAATAACTAGCAGTGAATGTTCTGATATATACTATATTTTATATTGATGCTAATGTTTCTTGAAAAAAAGAAATGCTAGTAGTGATTGCTGTGTTATATTGTAGATTAAAAAACATTGTAAATGTACAGTGTCTACATTAAAGCAAAATATCGGGTTTACTGTACACCTGTCAATAATTGAACATTAGACTAAATATTATTTTAAACAATATCAATACAAATTAAATCAAAATAAATTAGATCTAAATTTTAGTGGGCAATCACTCAAATAGATAGATAGCGTATATAAATAAGAAGCTAAAACAATTAAACTGAAAGAGATTAAATTCAGTGCATGCCCACATATGCTGAGCAGTAAATTATCCAGACATGGTGTTTAATGGCAGATGTGGTTCGCAGGGTCACTTTTTATTAAGGTTTTTCCCCTCATAAATCTATTCCATATGGAGAGCTCATTGTCAGTGCTCTCAAATAGACTACAATTCATGAGGGTGTCAGGAGAGATGTGCTGTCAGAAAGTGGGCTTTCAGAAAAGGAAGGGGGGGAAAAGGAAGGACGCAAGCAGTGCCGCAAAGCTCTAAAATAACGAGAAAGCAGAACTGTCAGGAGCATGGTACAAAAAAAATTAAGTAAAAAGGAACACATCGCAAAATGTCAAAACTCCCCAGTGGGTTCCCGCAGCAGTTCCGAAAATATGTGGGTCACAGCGTCCATGTCACACTGAGCCCTGTGTTCAGAGACATTTTGGAAATCTGCTTAATGTGTCTTAAAATGGTTAAAAATAGAAACTATGTCTATTGCTATCATTGCCCCACTGCAAAAGGCTACATCAGACCTAATACACTGTAAAGACAATAATACTGCAGGACAATTTTAGACACAATGGTTTATCAAATATGCTCTAGCTAATGTGCTTGCTATTATTTTGCAATCTTCTGGCAAAAGGTAAACACATCCATATGCGTACCATTAAGAAGATACTTAAGATAATGACAGATTGACAAAAAGAAAGCATGCTTAAATGAGCAGGCGTCCAAGTAATAGCTGACTGTTTACAAGCTGTGGCTCACAACAAGCACAGACAAAAAAACATAAAGATTTTAAAATGGCACTTTAACAACAATGTGTGGGCCGAGGCTGTGGGGGTATTTTTAGACCACAGGGATCCATTTATGAGCTGCATTTGTTTTATTGTAGTTTCTATCTGAGGATGCTGATGCTTGGTCCTTGGATTTATGGAGTTGGGAATGACCTCCCGTTGCTCTATCGGGTTTTACGGGTCATCACTATAGGTCACAGGTTATAAATAACTACCAAACAAGCCCACAGCAATGACTCGTTATCAATCTAGGGACACAGGAAACAAATAAAAGATGCAACCCCATGTCTGCAAGATCTATACGGTCAATATCAATTTAATTCCTGTTCAATAGCATTCAAATAATGGGCAAAGAGGTCTGTTCCCAGAGAGAACAGACATTGAAATAAAACAAGAACTGAATACGTTATAAGGTTAAGTTATAGTTAAAACATGGTTAAGGAGTAAAAGTGGGAAGCTAAAGCTAAAAAACAAACAAAAACAAAAAAAGAAGGCCAGGTTTCAGTATTGCTGAGGTCTACTTATGGTAGGCAGATCTACAATAGTATTTTATTTGTTAGCAACTGCCTCATTATCCCTTTCTGGAACATTTTTACACTAGTCAATAATTGTCACCTTTCTTGGATTTTCTCTTCCAACCGTGGTTTGATTCAAGCTATCACTCACTCTATTATCTACCACTATTTGGGCTGGTCAATCTTGCTGTGCTACACTTCCTATCATTCTACTCCTAAGTCCTTGCCTGCACATAGAAGTTCTGTCACTCTCCAAAGCAAGCAGCGTGATTTATTTACACAAGGAACTCTCCAGAGAATGAGCTGTTACTCTCTTCCTCCATCAGTAAATGCAATCTTACCACAATATGGCCGTGGCAATTTATCATTATTTAAGTCCCAATTTGCCTTCTCAGACACTGTCGTGTGGGTCATTCTCTTCCAGTCTGCCAAAAGTCGCCTTTAGCTTCTTCACTACCTCATTTGTCATGTTTTACACTTTCAGCAATATTTCACGTTGGTAGGACATTTACATTTTGAAGCAGTCATGCCTCGGCTTGAGTTCATGAATACTCAACAACATTTACTAGAAGAAACAGCTGCCACGGCATGAAAACAATAAATGATACTTAAAACATAAACTCATAAGCTATTAGGACCATCATTATTGTTGGATATTAATTTTAATATTAATATACAACGATTAAATGTCACAAAATAATTGTTTAAAAATTATGTTTTTATTATTTGTGCTTACCTGTATCACACTGGTGATAGCTAACTAAATGCAATTAGCTTCAGGACTTTCAATGAAAAGAATATCATTAAAAACTTTTTCCTTTAATTTTTTTCTATACAACAATCTGTTGTCAGTAATCTTTCTCATTCTTTTCTATTTACATGTATTTATTTGCACCACATTTCTAAGGATCAAGGATGAGCTTGCCAATTTGGCAACATGCTTAGTATCTGAACATGAATTAAGTCTGTGTAGGTGTGACTCTCTCCAAGCTAGCAGAGAAAATGAGCTATCTGACTTCAGGCTCTACAACTCAAGACTAATTACAGCACAAGTGTTGCTAGGTAACAGCAGCGATATGGGCCTTGGGGGTCCAGGGGTGGCCTAGTGGTCCAGACTGCACCAGACATTAGCTAAACCCTGTGATGGATCTTCATCTGCCCTCCAATGGCCCTCTGGCCATGTGACTTTGACTAAATTCTTCTACAGTGCCTCCCCTTCACACGACCAGAGAGGCGTGGAGAGCCTTGTATCTGGCTTACGCCTAAAACAATATGCTAATTTACTTACACTAGAAGATCCTGCCACACAGGTCACTGTGTGCGTGTATGTGTGTTCTCAACAGATGAAGCAACTCTAAATTCCAAGAAGTTCAATCTGTGATTCGATGTTTTTAATACATCATATTCTTTCGCTGAACTCTCTTAGAAAATATACACCGGCAGGAATAAGCATTTAGCAGACTTTCTCTTCTTTTGCCAGCGGCATTTAAAATGATGCTGTCAAACATTAGATTATGCAATGCACAGTACATCCCTGCAACAACATCTCCCCAATTAGCCTCCTTGCATGACAATTACTATGCTGTTTTGTCTGTCATGGCAGCATGGACACATTTAACACATGTTCTGCCCTTTCAGTCCCCACCCGTCTCCTCATCGTCTAATCCCCGGGTGAGTTATGTCCCTATAAGAGAGGCAGAGAGCGTCCCAAGACCTTTCCCCATAATTACCAGCCCTGTCTTTACCACAGGGACGCAAACAAGCTAATTACAAGGAATAATCACATGTTTGTCAAGACCCCTGCTATGTTGTGTATGTAAACCCCATCTCTTGTCACATCATCGCTCTAATTTGACGCACACACACATTTTCTCTCCATCTCTCTCTTGCGCACACACGAGAAGATATGCGTTCATAAATACACACACACACACACAAATACAAACCCTTGTTTTTCCGTAGGCCGTTTGCAGACTTTCCACATGGTTGTTAATTTGCATAAACCTCTAACGTGCAAGGTACATTTCCGGAGTGACAACCAGGCTTGTACTCTTGTAAAGGGTTGTACCAAAGAATGACAAGAAGACCGCACATACTATGTGACTATATGCAGGAGGGCACACAGGTGTAACTCTAATATAACCCCCCCACCCCCACCCCACCCCACACACACACATACACACACAACCACACACACCATGACTCAGTGAGGATAGCTTCCAGGCTGTTCCTGAGGGTCAGATCAGCTTCTGCAGACAATTTTTAGGCTCTCAGCGTGGGTGTAATGGGCGCATATTATTTGACCCATTCAGAGAGGCATATTTTCCTGTTCTCCTCTTAGAAATGAAACTGCTGCATGCAAACAGTTACCCACATAGACACACATGCAAAGTGTGAATTGATTTATAACATAAAGGCCTACCGCATATCAGTATGCACATAATTAGCTACTTATTCAGTTTTGACAGATAGACTTCTCAATTTCCCTCACTTATAGTATTTCATGTGAGCCCAGCAAAATTAATTTCTGTGACAGCCGATAAAATCTTATTACTATTTGGTCATGGCATACCTGTACCCACGACCTTCAACACAGCTGTTAAGGAAAGTTGTCCTTAGAATACTGTGGAGCTAGCAGTGGGTTTGTTGCGGCCTCCCAGGGCTGTAGTACGTTTTTTTATTGTCTCAGACTTGTCTTGGACTCGTTGGTATTTGCACTCAGACTTGTCTCTGTCTTGGCCATTGGTCTCACCAAATAGTCTAGTGGGTCTCGACCTAGTCCAGCTGCCTTTCTCAAGCAACTCCCCTTTCAAAACAAAATCATTGATTAAGTGGGCATTGGTTTAATTCATTCAAAAGATATTCAGAACGGGCATTGACATTGGCATAATTTGATCCTACAGTGTTACACTGCACTTGCATTTTGATCATAACAAATAATAGTGCAAATATCATCTTAAAATATAAGTTTTACTGTGTTTCTACCATCACACAAAAATAATAAACAAGTGGTCTCAAAGAGGATTTCTTTTTCTGTCTTGGTCTTGACTCTGTCTTTCTCATTTGTAGTTGTTCTTGACATGGACTCGAACCTATTTGGACTCGGCCTTGACTTGGACTTGGTCTTGACTATTCCTGGTCTTGGACTTGTCTTGGACTCGACAAAGATGGTCTTGACTACAGCCCATGTGTCCATACAGACAACTGCATAACTGAAGGTGTTTAACTTTGAATATTCTCTTGCTCGCCTTATATTCTGTTATTCTGTTTTATTCTCTCACCCTATCCATGCTAAGCAGGCGTGAACTAGCATGGTGGTAGGACCACTGCTCCATAGAACATAGAACATCTACACCACAACACCCAGTGGCGTAACCCTGCATACAAGACCCTCTACTAAACCAGGACAAGCAAGGAGGGTTAAGGAGTAGGCGTTCCTCATCACAAAAGAATATTTGCATCGTCTCAGTTGACTCTCGATCAAGCATTTCTCCTACGCCTCCGTTAGCACTCCGGTCTCGTCGTTCCTGTCCCTCTGGCTCTGTTCCCTGACCTCCCTCTGAATGACTATGGTCCTTGCAGTCCACACGTCAGGTCATTAATAACACTCACTGCTCTGTTTTGCCAGCCTAACAGAGCAGCGTTTCCCTGTCATTCTGACACAAATGAATTCCCCTTATTTATTTTCTGGCACCAAGGCTGGCCTAGCCGGAATAACTGTTTATGGAATAAAAGGACAAAGAATTATAGATGCCGTGATCTTGATGACAGGGACATTTGTTTTTCAAAAAAGACTCAAGATAAAGTTCATAACAATGATTTTGATAACAGAGGTCCTTTGTCTCGTTATATCAGCTTGCCTTCACCCTACTCCTTGTTTTTTTAGCTTTTTTCCTTGTTATGTTCATACAGATGATTTTTAATATAAATGTTTCAATATACAGTATATACGCTTGATATGGATAAGTAAAAGATATACAAGGAAGGACAAATATTAAATCTATATTCACATGATGAAATCAAAAACAAATGTAAGCTCTACTTTTGCACTGTAAATTGAGTCGTGTCATGTATACATGTATTTACCTTTTTTGCACAGGTTACATTTTCATGTAAACCGCAATACTTAATCTAATTTATATAGTGTTAGTGTTAATTAACCAACAGCTATTATTACAGTTGTTTTATATATTAAATATTTATTTCCTTTGTAAAAGAGGAAATGTGAAAAGCTGCTGTCAACTGTAGTATAAAACAATCTTGTGTAAAAAACAAGCACATGCTAATGTGATAATTATACTGCAGTGACCTCTAACATTCACATCTACTGTAAATGAAATACACTTTAACAAACTGGAAAGCAGGGAGTTGCATTAATCTAAAAGCTAATTGTGACACAACTAAAAAGCTTCTAAAAAAGTATATTTGATATATTTAAAATAAATGTATGATTATATTGGCCTAAAAAGGCCCTCGCCACTGATGGTTATATCACAGAATGCAAAGTATGAACTCAATAGGTTTCATCCAGGCTTAAAGCATACGCCCTACAGTAGCCAAAGCATCAGCATTCCCTCATTCAAACCTGGTCCAACTCCACTGACAGTGAGAAATGGTTTTAATAGCCACAGAACAGTATGTCAGCAGTCTCAAATCCACAATGTAAGGAGACTGTCTACTCATTTCGGAATCCCTAGGCTTCTGCAGTGGGAGGGGAACTGTGAAAATTGGAAAACACTAGTGTCAATATTTTATCCAGTGTTTTTTAGTTGTTGTTTTTATGGTATATGAGATCATCATCTATTCATTGTAATGCTGAGAATCTGTGATATATGCTTCTGGGTTGCATCCTGTGTTTAAAGTAGGATCCTAGTGTTGTGCTGGAAATGTGTAAAAAGGAGAGAATGTTGAGGTTATATTTTAAAATTATGTTTCTCTAACATAGGTCCTTGGAACAAATCAGTTACACTATTCCAAACTAAATGGAGTATAAAATTATAATCTCACCCGATGACAATGACTCTGCCTTGCCAAAACATTTAGCCAAGTGCACCTCTAAAATAAGCATGCCATTTGACAGACCAAGGAGTATCTTGCTTTTTGAGGAAATGTATAGGAATAAAGAGGTGGAACCAGGCAGGGGAACACAATTTTATGCATAAAAACATACTTTGAACAGAATATAATCAAAAGTTTCTATAAAATAAATTTTGAAGCTACTAAACGAGTAGAATGTTAATATTACCTCATAAATGAATAGCTTGCATGTGGGTGCTAGTGGTTGTTAGTTTTGTACTCCACTTCAGACGTTAAAAGTGTACAGACTGGAGGAAGACCGTACATATCTGTAGCCCAGCTACTGCGGGTTCTGACAGGAAAGGTAGAAAAACAAACAAATCAACACGTCGGTGCCCAATTTCACCGCTCCATAAAAGCCAAATTTTAAACAGACACAACATGTCCCATGATGTGTACTCTCATCACGTAGTGCTGTAGTCACATTTGGCCCTGCAAGACTACTCAAACGGCAACTTCTTTCCTATTAAATGAGACTATAATCGCTATAAGTAATCACAGTTAGTTTAGGTCAAATTTGGAATTGATACAAATAATTTCAAAACAAACAGTGAGCTGGGGAGGAAATCTGGACTGTTTTTCTACTGTCACAAATATCAATCTAATATGTAAACATTTTGAAACGGAAGCCTAAACACAATTACTACATGCGTTTATAGACAAGGGGCAGGATAGTCTAGTGGTCTAACCCCTACCTGCTCCATGTAATAGCAGCATGTAATTGTAGGTCACTTTGGATAAAAGTGTCAATTGTAATTGTAGACAGATAATGGCCAGTAAAAGACAGAGCATAGCAAAGCAGCTTTAAAATGGAACGATGTCAGGAAGACAGGGTTGTGGCTCTTTCCTCCATAATTGTGCAGAGGCCTAGCTTGCTGTCGTCTCTCTAGGGGAGCAGGAGGCAGCTGAGGGGCGTGTTGTTATATTTCACACTTAATGATGTGCAAGGGATCCTCAGCTCCTATCTGCGGGCCTATTTTAGTCACTGACACAGACTCCAAATTACACCATAATAACAGATGCGACTGCAGTTCTGTTAAATGGTACAGGTAATGTTACCTGAGAACAACACTGACAAACTAATGTTAATATTAAGCATTGAAAAGATATCTTGACCTTCGTTGAGGTCATATTTTGTCTCCTTTTTGAAAAATATTACAAATATGTACATCCCTAACAAGTACAGTAAAGGTAAACAAGTGTCCTAAAATAATGGCATATACTGTAAACAGATCCTTACTGATCTGTAAGATGCTGGGTTTGCAAATGTACCCTATGTATTCTAAAATGTTATTATGGGATCATGTTGTCGTATTATTTTCGGCATTGCAGAAATGTTTTTTGGGTAAAATATGATATACATGTATATACATGTACACACACATATTGTGCACACACACACATAGGGTATATATTGTATATAATTAAAGATTCAGTATAGCTGGCTTCAGCTAACATGAGGCCCGTTAAGTCCCAGCTGAAGCACCAGCAAGAACACTGATATTTTGACAGCTCACCCGTGACCTTCACCTGAGCTTAGAGACAGGAAATTGTGGCCATGTGGAATAAAGGCAATATATTTACAATTCATAATGTCACTTCCCTATTGGCGGCTGGGGATTCAAGGGATATTGTGCACTGATAAGATTTGCCAGGTTCTAATATCATCCACTTTGTAAGCATGGCAACAATCTTTCATATATAAGTCCCACTGATGTGTCATTACTGCAAAAGTGGCTAGACTTCATTGATAGTGACAATTTGATTAACAATTTGAAAAACAATTTGAAAAACATTCAAACAATCAAAAATCAAAAAGGAAATTGTCAAAAAATAATGCAAGATGCTCAAGGGTAGTGACAAAAAATAACCTGTTTACTGTAAACATGGACAACTTATAGTAAATAAAGCACAACCCGTAATACAAAAATGTAAAATGTGAAATTCAAACAATGATTCATTGCTTGATTTAAATTCTTGTATTAATGAAGGTTTTGTTGATTTCTTTTTACTGTTCGGTGTTTTATGTATCGTCCAATCAGTATCCGTCCAACTTCAGCTAATGGCAACGGCAAGAGGGCCTGTTTCTGAAAAATTTGACAATGACAATCGTTTGGTAATATCTTTGATTGACAGCTATGGGTAGCTAATCTACCACAAATGTCTTTCTAAGGAGTGTATTCAGATAGATTACCAGAACAACACTGAATGTGGAATAAAAGGCTAGTTACATCCCTATATCCCTATGGCAATAAATCAATAATTTGTATTGGTGGAACTCTGATATGGAAAATCACACATAAGTCCTCACATTGCTTGATATATGTGCTGTTGCTGCAAAAACACCTATTAGAATGACGAAGATCTGAAAGATATAAAATAGGCCAAAGCATGGGGGGAATACACACACAAAGAAACGACTTAAATGTATAATTTATGAGGTACAGTTGTCACCAGAAACTTATAGGGTGATACTGTAACATTTATTTAAATTTTTTCGTAAAGATGTTTGTAATGGACTTTTTTTCTAAAATGCTGAATTCTATTAACTGTCCATGTATTTATGAAACTACATTTTAAAGATAAAAGTAATATCCTTTTAAAGTAGTTCTGAAGACTTATCTTGATCTCTGTTGCTGTCATGTTGTAACTTTGGGACTTGCACCCAGGGGCGGTGCACTTCCTCCCCGTTCTATCTCACCGGTGTACTAACCACCGGCCTGCAGCCGTCCATACTTTCAGCACACCCCAGCTACACACCGGACGTCCATCATCATTCATTCATTGCACCTGTTGTGTTGTGGGGGTATATATCTGGTTTGAGATATGTTGTTGGTTGTTGTTTGTCCTGGCAAACGAAACCTCGCTTTTCCATGAGCGTTATTTGTTTATCCGTGACTCAGTGTTCGTTCTCGTCTATCTGCACCTGTACTCAGCCCACTTCATCCCGTTACACGTTTAATGGATACAGTTATCTCTTTAGCTAGCTGTGTCCAAAATGTTATAATCTTACCCCCCTTGCCCAGCATTCCACATAATTACATTAATACTTAAACATAAATACACAACATAGTTATTATAGCAACAGTGCCATTAACTTGATATTGTTTTGAGACATTACGTGGACCGTTGCTAAATGACCAACATACACATGTTTAATATCAACTGCAGTCCCACACTATCTTTCTTTATCCTTCCCTAACTCTCTGGCCACAAATGTGTGGAAAATGCAGAGGTGATTTGGAGCTTATGATTAAAAACAAGATTAAAGATTAAAAACAAGTATTATATGAGTAATGACTAAAGTGAGGTAGGAAATGCTCCTGCAGCTGTGTTGAACACATTTCCCTGATGCATAGAAAAAACACTCACTTATAAATCAAGATGTTTTTACACACAAAAAAAACTAAATGTCATCTAATTTCTGCCATTTCTGTAAATACTGTATATATATATAACAAATATATTTCCTGAACTATAAACACACCCTTGTCTAAATGTTAGGATTAGTGTTTACATAACAGTTTACATAACATTGTTTCTCATCTCACATTAGACATTTACAGATTAATAAGAGCCTTTAAGTAGTTTTCACAATTTGTTTCATAGTTATATTTCACTCTATTTTAGAAGTGTACTGTATTTTTAAAAGATTAAAACAATGACAACAACACTTTGCAGAAGCTTTTGAAATCTAGTCTATGGTAAATTCTCACAATTATTTTGTGAGCATTAGCCGGGATGAACATAAGCACAAATTTTAACAGTTGTGACACATCAACATCACATTAACCTAAGCACCTAACAAGATGAGATTGTGTCTCTAGTTAACTTTTAAACACAACATTGAAGACTACATTGCCCTTATTACAGATATCTGATTCTTACAGTCCCAAATGTAAACACACTGTACTAAATACAAATGCAAACCATAATAAAGACAATATTAAATAACCGAAGAAAGCTTCAGGGGATATTATGTTATAGCAAAATGCAATACTATGACTGGTAGCATGGCAGACTTGGCAGGGCAGCCATTCCAGTAACTGACAACTTCAACTAGTACTTTTCACTTATGAAATACAGTGATACTGGGCATATTGTCAAAATTCAAAATAAATATGTCTGGCTCAGCATGTCCTCTGGTCCTATGGTTAAAACAGGTAGAAGCTACAATATTCACTTGGAAATGCTTTCTTACTTATGTTGACCCTAGGAGATGTCATTTCGTTGAAAATAAAATGAATAAAAAAAATTAAAAATAGTGCTCATTCCTCCTCCCCAGAGCAGGTGGCAGGGGAAAACTAATCGGGGGGAATTGAAATGCAGAGAGGGGGTGGTAACTTAACACAAAAAATAGAGCACAGCTATACGATTGTTTAACAAGTGCATCATTACACCTTGCTTGCTTGCCCGCCCGCTTGTCCATCGTTGCCAAATTTAACACCACTTCCTTGGGGTGGTTGGTGGAGTGTTGTGGCTACCGCTGCTGACGGCGGTGCTATTGGAGGTGGCTGTGAAGCCCGATCCTTGATTCACATGTCCTGCCACAGCTGGGGCACGTGAGGGCTGAGTCTGGTGATGCTTGGGGTTGTAGCGAATGGTGATTGCATTGCACTGTCGTTGCATGTCTCTGGGACATGCATTTTGATTCTAGGAGGTCGACGTCAGAGTTCAAGGACGCAGTCTAGGCTTGGCGGTCCGGAGCGGTTGCTTCAAGGTCCCCTGGCTTTATCCCCTGGCTTTATTCCACACTTTTTCTCTTTAAGATGATCCTTATATCTCAGTTTTTGGCCTCCAGGTTTCCTGCTAGCTCCCAGGAGCTGACCATATAAGGTCTGCCGTGGGAGACGGTGTTCAGGCATCCTAATGAAGTGTCCAACCCAGTGGAGTTGGCGCTGTAGCAAAGTTGCTTCCACACTGGTTGTCTGGGTATGCTGAAGGATGGTTGTGTGGGGTACGCAGTCCTGCCTGGTGACTTTGAGGATGCACTGGAGGCACTTGATGTTAGACGCTTCCAGCTGGTGTATGTGGCGTCGGTAGGGGGTCCATGCCTCGGCACGGTACAATAAGGTGGAGACGCAGAGTGCTTGGTAGACAGCTAACTTTGTAGTCATCTTTAGGTTACTGCTCTGGAAGACGCGAGAGCGCAGTCTGCCATAAGATTCGTGCTTGGGTGTCTTCATCTATTTGGCAGTTTGATAGACCATCTTCAGTAGCGTGCCGTGAATACTGGGCGGGTGGATACAGGGGTTGAAGTCCGGACAATCATTTCTGTCTTCTGGGTGTAAATTTCAGCTGTTGTGTCCAGAGTGTGTGCTGCAATGCAACACGGAGGGGGTTCAAAAGGTTGCCGTCATGGCAAAACTGAAGCAGGACTCCACCATCATCAGCTTTGAGGGACTTGTGTGCTAGGGGGAGTTACTGCTGCCAGAAAAATATTGAAAATAACTGGAGCAAGTTACCTGCTTAACCGCTACATGTACGGGGAAGGGTGGGGATTTTTGTCCGCCAATGAACACAAAGCAAACTTTGTGGCCTGGCAGTCAACCATGTCAAAGGCTTTGGCAAGATCCAAGAAAGCAATGTACATTATTTTGTGGCCTTCCCTTCTGTCTAGCAACGAAGATCATATCGCTTGTGCTACGGCCTTTTCTGAAGCCACACTGGGATTCAGGTAGAATGTTTTCCATTATGTGCTGGGTCAGACGGAACAGCATGACCCGTGCTAGCACCTCCCAGCAACCGACAGACGAAAAAAAACACGCAGATGGCTTTATCTAATAGGGTACATGTGGAGTTTTACTTGGCACTAGAGGAGCCACTCAACTAGTCTCTCCACACCTGATTAACATCCGCTATTTTTGGTTCGCGACTACTTTTTCATCAGGTAGTACCTGCTTAGTTCGCAGCTGTCCTTAATATCTGAAGGAACTCCCACTATCTGCCACCTGTGGAAGCGGTTGGTAGCTCTTTCACATTCTGATGATTGCTTGAACTAAAAATTCCCAATTTCCAGACCGGAAATTGAAAAAGACAGTTGGAGTTTGGTGCCAATTCAGTTTAATCACTCACTCAGTGAAAATAATGAGCTGCCCAAAAAAAGCTGTGATAAAAAATAAAATAATATAAATATAAAATAATAAAAATAATATTTAGAATAACTGCAAGACAAGGTAAAGTCTTCACATGGACATGGGTTGTATGTATCCATGAACCCTCCCTTTCTAAGAAATAATAGGAGAGTGAATAATATTAGCATCCCTCACTCTTTATAACTCATGGCATTTAAACCTGAGATGAAATAACATTCATCTTCTAAATGAGGTGGTTGTGGTAAAAAGAGACTCTTAAGATTAAACAACAGATGCATGCTATTCATTATGTAAAGATGTATCCCCTAAAAAAACAACAGTTACGAGTTGTGGGTATATTTATAAGGTATGCAATGCCCAATGTGAAGGCAGAGACATTCGTCATATGACAAAATGTTTTTTTTATGTCTGACTCTTTTTTTTTGTGGGGGTACATTATACTGTTTTGTGCAACGTATGATTTATATACTACTTAGGGATTAATCTTCATACAGAAAGAGAAAAAGTGCAAAGGGAACACAGGTCTCACTTTAAAGAATGGTTTTGTCCCTTGGGACATGTTGGTCTTGATCATAATGACTCTCAGCACAGGCCTCCTGAGACAAATTGCCACTGACCCCCATGGATTTTCCAGGGCACACTCGATTGGAAATGGACTATTCAATTTCCCACAGGATGTGTTGCCATTTCCTCGGCATGCCTCATTGAAAAAGCATTCACTTTTGGCTTTTGTCATTGAAAATTATTCACAAGTTGTATGAATAAAATGATGATTTAAAAAAATAAAAGATGAATGCTGTTTAGCTCATATTGTTAATTACAATAACACTGATATTTGAAAAGGATTTTTTTTCCTCTCCAGTATACTTAACCATGGCACAATGGGCCAAAAGTCACAGAAAAGAACAACAAGTACAAGTATTGCAATCTGAGTCATTGTGAATAAAATTTGTTCTCTGGACTATGTGTCTGTACAGTAACACTTTGAAGGTGTATAATGGGACAAGATATATTAATCCTTAAAGATGAGGGTAAAAACACCATCTCTTTGAAGGTAGCTAAGCCTCAGGCTAGAAGACCATTATAAATCACCATTTTAAAAAGGCACAGCAGCATTATGGAGCTCTACAGACAAATGTATAATGTTTATCTTGCTCCATTTCATAACATATACTTACCGGCTGAATGCGAATTGATATGCTAGTTTCTCATTAGCATAACCTCAAGCACGCTTACTTGAGGTTTTGCTAATAGTGTACTTGTATACAGTATGTGCCGTCTCCAAACCCTCCTAGAAATTTCCAACCCGATGTCTAAATTTGATGCCCGTGATTACCGTGCTTAAAAAAAATGGAATTGTTGATTATCATCTTTTTTTCAAATATAAGTGTCAGTGACTAATTGATAGCAGCATGCCCAATTTGTAAGATAGCATGCTACGTTTTGTTTTGTTGTTTTGTTTTTTTAATGAAAATTAAGCCAAAAGAAAATATGATAGTTAAATACCCCCAACCCCCAATGTAAGCTGTTCTCAAAGCCCTTCTGTCATCATGTTTGGCATTGTAACAGCGGTGCGTAGTGAGCGAGAGTAAGCGCGAGCCCGAGGAACACAGACAGGCGGAATTGCCGATGAAAA
>JAOEHI010000007.1:4594532-4638518 GCA_025447815.1 Percopsis transmontana | reverse complement strand
AGACAACACAGCCCTCAGGTTCATAGGAACACACAAACCTCTCCACCACGATAAGGTGATGGTTCCCCGGAGAGGGAACAGAAAAACATAATTATAGACTGAAGTCCTTGTAAAGCCCATCAAGCGACTTGATGTCTTCCTAGCTAAAGAGGTCACCTAATACAAAAATAGCACTCTGTGCTCATTCCTTCCAGAAGTTATATTTACGCATGCATAACTAAGGACTGACCATATGCTTCCATTAAGTTCAAGATAGGGTCAAAGGGAAATATCTGTAGCTTTGTCCATGACAAAATCAACATGTGTCCAGATTGATTGAAATTAAAGTATGAGATAATGCAGCATAATTAATATATGTCATAAGGGGAATAATGGAACAGAAGTGTCCCTTTGTTCCTGTGGGGAAAAAGCCATAGAGCCTTTTGTAGAATGTCTTACCTGAATATAAAGTGACATTTGTGGATATAAGGTTGTATGGCCCCATGACATCAGCCATGAAGGACAGGATGGTGAGCCCACTTTCTACAAAATGCAAACACATTTTTAAACGCAGTTGCTATGGTTACCACTACCATGTAACCCACAGTGATAAAATATAAATTAGTGCTCATCTATTAACAACAAATGTACAGCTTTTGGTCCTCCCAAGTTTACCATATATATATTTTTAATTGATGCCTTACATTTTATGAAGCTGTAGGACAATATTATATTATCTTAAAGCAGCAGGGTAGTACTATAATATTATAATTAGGTCATTTTAACAGATGCTTTTATCCAAAGCGACTTACCGTGAGTACATTAAAGTAGGGTAAGTAATCTTGCTCACCACCACTAACCTATCCTGCCACTAACCATGAGGAATCTCCATCATTACATGAGGTTGGATTAATCCATTGTTTGCATCTATAAAACCTGGGAAAGTAGTTACTGAAGGACCAGGGATTAGGTTAATCAATAACAAATTTCACTAGTCACATTTATCCCCATTATAACACACCATTGACAAATTTAGGTTATAAGAAGAGAAGCAGAAATAAAGTAAAATACTGTTTCAATATGTTACTTCTAAACCCTAATCATTGTAACATGCCTTGGGTTGGCATTAAAATAAGAGAACAATCCAAGATCCAAATGAATGGTATCTCATTGTAGGATCCAGCCTCATTAAATTATCACATTTATGTTACATGTAGTTGCACCAGAAAAAGGCCCCCCAAGCAATTTTTAATTCCTATGGGTAGAAAACTGAAATCCTAAAATATCATTGCATGATAATATAATGAAAATGGTACATAAAATACATTATATATATACGTTATGCAATATATACATGTATTGCTGTGTCATTTTGCAAAGGCCCTGAAAACTGTTATTAAACCTCTTTTGAAATGCTTCTATCATTAACAATACAGGCCGACATCAAATCCACCCTTCATAAGAAAAATTATCAAGAAAGTTGTATTCCAGCAACTTAATTACTTCTAATTGAATTAGTCTTAACTGGTTGCTAGGACAACTTCCAATCAGGATTTCAACCCCTCCATAGCACTGAAACCGCTCTTATTAATTTTCTAAATGATATTAATCTTAGCACTGACTCCGGTAAAGCTTCAGTACTCATATTACTGGATCTTAGTGCTGCATTCGACACTGTTAGTTGGAAAATTGGGTTGGGTTTTAAGTTGGTTCAAGTCATATCTACAAGACAGGAACTACTTTGTTTCCATTGGCAACTATGTATCTAACCTTACTAACATAACATGTGGAGTCCCCCATGGTTCAATCCTAGGGCCTTAATCAACCTCTACATGCTCCCGCTAGGCCAAATTATGTGAAATAACAACATCGTCATCTATCACCAGATGACTATTGTTTCTATAGATTTGCTGTCAATTTCTTTTCAATGACTGGATGTGCCAGAATTTCCTTCAACTAATGTAATGTAACAAAACTGAGATTATTATTTTTGGTACAAAAGAAGAAAGGCTAAAAGTTAGCTCACACCTTGACTCCCTAGCTTTGAAAACCAAAAACCAAGCCAGAAATATTGGTGTTATCATTGATTCAGATCTAAATTTCAATAGCCACATCAAGTCAGTAACTATCACCTTAAAAACATAGCAAGACTCTAAACATGTCCAAACAAGACTTAGAAAATCTTGTTCATGCCTTTATTACCAGTAGGTTAGATTATTGTAATGGTCTCTTTTCAGGTCTACTTTTAAATCCGGTTTTATTATATAACATGTTTTTATGTGAAGCCCATTGAGCCTCATGTATGAAATGTGCTATATAAATAAAGTGCCTTGCCTTGCAGTTAATAAACCATCATCAAATCTTTTTTTCTTGTAAAAATTGGCACTTAGATACAGTACCTGAAAGGGGGTACAAAAGCCAAAAAGGTTTGAGAACCACTGCTATTGCATCACACACTGTGGTATATATGCAATGGACATTTATACAGTGAATGTGGGTTGACAAGATAGTTACATGATAAGATGGTATCTATGAAGTGATAAATTGATCCAAAGGATCAGATGCAGATCATCGTTCAGGCCTCAGCTAAACAGCTTTACAGGGCATATCTCAGGAGACATTTCATGCTGCCAACATCTCATTACATGAGATGATTTGCTTATAGTATGAATTCCAAAGGCTCCTTGATGAAGCATAAAAATTATTATGATAGTTTTTTATGATGCATCAAATTTCTGGCTTAGAATGTAAGGCCTGTGTAGAAATATATTGGAGACGAAATTTCTTTAGTCTTTGAAACAGCACAGTATGGCACATAATTAATCAAAATAAATGTTTTTAATTTATTGGGAACAGTGTCTCTTGTGAAAACGTGTATTTGTGATAATGACTGGGGCAAAAAAATATTTGGAGGCTTTTTTTAATTTTAGCGGATATCTCATAATTTGTTAATTGCTTAAGGGTGATGTTTTTTAAAGCACAAATTTTAATGAGGTCTGTCAACAAGGTTTAGGCTGTTTGGGCTTTTAGAAAACCATTTAAAATCAGAAATGAACTTCAGCAACACCCTCTGCTTCATGTAATTTTACATGAACCAGATAGTATGCATCCCTTCAAATAGATTAGATAAGCTTTATATGGGGCAATAAGAGATGCAGAGAAACAGGAAGACACAGGAAGAGATAGCAAAAAAGAAAGTAATTTTAGCATTTTTTTTGCAATTTTTGCAATTTTTCCAATAGTATTTAAAGCTACTGTATCTTTGTTCAGTAGGCTCTTTTTAGAGAGTTCCATAGGATATATGAGCTAAGTTCAACAAAATCTATATTCCTATTTGGTTAACTTTGCCCTGCACCATCTGTACTAAATGCAATACAGATGTTCTGTATTGTTATGTGCAATAACACCTCAAAATAGCAGCAGGATAGAGGATGGCATACAGAACATTTAACAAACGAGGGCTTTGAAATAGAGGAAGATAGCAGCCATGATTCAAGCAGACAACAGTTGGTAATGATTATTACGATAGTAATGGAAAATATAAAAATAAAATGAACCTTCTAACTTCTAACCACTGGAGAATGGAAGACACATACTTCAAACAGCAAGGTCATATAGAGATGATTCTGGAGGAAGCTACACTGTACTGCAGTGTCACTAAGATGGATGCGGCCAATTTACTATTCAGTCAGGCCCATTTAAAATGCTACATCATGGAGAATACCTTTCCATTAGTAATAAAGTCATTAAAATTAGAGGAAGTTCAGGTGATCTGAAATACTGACTGAACTGTGAAACACAACATTAAAGTGAACATCAAAATTCAGTGTGGCGTAACTAACAAAAGCTATTTGCAAAATAGGTTAAGATTTTCTCTTATAATACATTTTAAAATGGAATTGAGTTAAGGTTCAGAATAAGAGCTGTATTTGGGTAATATTATATAGATAGGCTCACATTTCTCTACCCCTCCCCCTACAGCCACATGTACTATTGTGCATGCAGTGGCGCAGGGGGTACCTGGCTGGTTTGATCCCCGCTTCCTCCTGGCTAAGTGTCAAGGTGTCCCTGAGCAAGACACCTAACCCTAACTGCTCCCGATGTGTTGGATGACGCCCTGCGTGGCGGACACCACCATGGGTGTGTGAATGTGAGGCAGTGCTGTACAGCGCTTTGGGTAACCCACATTCGTTAGAAAAGCACAATATAAATGCAGCACAAATGCAGACCAAATATAAACAATAAGCAGGGAAGGACATCTGTGGTTCTGGGGGCACCATAGCACAATCATGAGAGAGAGAGGCATATCATGTACAAAGAGTGTTATGTGCCTGGCTTCAACGCAGTGGTCTTAAATATGATTGTGAAACTCTTGTTGCGTTTAGGTCCAAGTCTATATCTTCAAAATAATCAAAGATCCCAAATGACGAAGGAGGTCAGTGCAAGTACAGCTGAAATAATTTATGGAAACCTAATCAGGTTCCAAGCAGCCATCATGTCCATGGGATTCTGTATGGAAGCAAATAAGAGACATATGTCTTTGAACTTTAACACCCACTGAATACTTAATACTGAAATATTGTATTTGAATTTATTTGTTCTGAATTCACCTCTTTGAAATTATTTTACACAGATGTCCTTCCCATCTTATTGTTTATATTTGGTCTGCATTTGTGCTGCATTTATATAGTGCTTTTCTAACGAATGTGGGTTACCCAAAGCACTGTACAGCACTGCCTCACATTCACACACCCATGGTGGTGTCCTATTTTATCTGAAATTCTGTAAGTTGATTTTTTTTTTGACCATTGAAAAATATTTATCGAAATTCAGGTTTTTAAAATGGAGATCAAGAACTTTCATATTTAAATTTCAAAGAGGTGAATTAAGAACATATAAATTCAGAGATATGGTTTCCGAAGTGAAATAATTTCAAAGAGGTGAATTCAGAACAAATAAATTCAGATACATGTTTTTCAAAATACAATATTTCAGTATTAAGTATTCAGTGGCTGTTAAAGTTCAAAGACTTATGTCTCTTATTTGCTTCCATAATTCTGCGTTATGTTGTGTTTTTATGTAGCAGCATCTTTCTTAATACAAGACTTAAATTTCCAAACCATTCTTCAATAAGAAATAACTACTGTAATTGGAATCAGGTGGCTCTGCCACCATACTAATTTCTGTATTTTTCCATTCATTTCTTTACCACAGAAAGATCTAAGGCGCTGGATTTAGGCGTCTATGAAGCCCCTTTTGGATGGACACACAGTATAATATAGCACCAATGGTGGCCGACGCTGAACCAAAAGTTAGTGGAGTTGATCCCGGACATGCCTAGCCTTTGAGCACCCTTGAGGACTACCCTTAATAATTGAAATTGCAATGATCACTTTTTAAAAAAGCTTCTTCTAAATCACAACAATTGTAATATTATAAGTCATATTTTCAGTGCTTAACTTCTGTCTGGAACAGCCCGGACGGCGTTACGGTACTTCTACTGTAATTTTAGGCTAACAGCGTTCCGGTTTCTTTTTTAGGCAAAAGAACTGTCTGGGACGCTACTGTATACCTCTACTTCTAATTAAACTAATTAGTAGATCACCAGCACATGCCTGTATCAAAAAGGATGTTTGAGGTATAATAAAAATATTAGAAATAATGTAATTTTGCTTTGATACATATGTTGCCGCATAGAGTATGGCCAACATGAAATTAGCCCAATGATGCACAATTGCATCCCGATCCGATATCAAAGATCGGAATCCAATCCAGGCCAAGTTCCAGATATCCCTGGCTGTTCAACAAGGATGGTAATTCAGCTACCGTCATCAACACAAAGTCATCAGCACGCAACAAAACTGAAGGCATACCACCAGCTTGTTAGTTAGATGAGCAAAAGTGAGCCGAGTGAATGAATGGCTTGTAATTAAACATATGAGGTTGGGCTGTACTGTCTGTAGAGGTATTAAGTCTTTTGGAGCTAACACTACACAAGGGCTAAAGCTGTCATCGGAATGGGGAGAGTGCACCGTGTCATCTTATGGCACCGATAGAGAAAAGCAGCGGTGTTCTCAATGAATAAAGACAGTGGAGCATAAACATTCTGTTTCTCATGCAAAAACAGTCAAATTAACACGTGCCACTCAGGAAAACAACATGCAAAAGTAAATTGACAAGATGTCTAGAGAAGAGATACACACTAGCGCTTGTGTCTTTCGTACAGCTTACAAAATAGCTTAGAATGTGCACCCCTACACTGACCTGGCGATTGATATACAGTAATGTTGCAAGAGCTAAATGGACAGGAGATGGGGAGTTCTTCACTCTAATAAGGCATGTGTCAATGTGATTGACCATATCAGGACAGCAAGGTGTTATAGCCTAATTGTATCAGCCCTCCAGAAACTCAATGTTTACTTAATTTTTTAAGTTTTATTTTAATTAAACTATTGACCTTGTGTAAGGGCTGTATGTGAGAGCAAGCGCGAGCCAGAGAAACACACACAGGCGGAATTGCGGGTGCAATGCTTTTAAGTTTTAATACAAGGAACACACACGTACAGGGCATAAGCCAAAACAATGACGAACAGCACATAGTGCTGTTGGCCAAACTTAAATAGTCCCCCAATCACAGCTGGAGTAGGTGCACCTGTGGGGCTAATCCCTCCCAGGTGCGCAGATAGGACAGGCACGCACGGAGCGCGCATAGGCCTGTGCGCGCCAATCGTGACACCTTGACTCTTGTTATGCGCATTATAGGCTGTGTAAGTGTATAGGCCTTAAGTGTATACTACTTCTATTTGATAGGCTACTGAAATGGAGAAAGCCTTATTAACTCTAATGTCTAATGTGCGATTTGTCAGTTCATGCACCTATTTGATCCCAAATCAAGCGCTGCATATTTTGCTAATTATGTTAACATTTTTACAGTGGTGAAATAACTAAATAGAAACATTTCAAGACTGTAGTCATACTAGTCTTGGCTCTGGTATTTATTTAATCCCTTTTAATAATTTCACTAAGGCCAAAAGATACAAATCCCATTCAAGTAATCCTGTTATCCTCCTTAGGGTTGACATTATGGTTGTGGGACCCTTTCTAGGTGTTAATATTGTGACATCTAGTGGCAGCTGCTGATGGACAGATAGGGCAGTCCACAGACATAGGGGTATCCAATTCAAAAGCAGAAGCATATGATTAGGGTGGAGAGATTACAGAGTAGCTAGGGTGGGTACTACATTTGGTAGGTTTTAACTTGTACAGTAAAGCAAACAACAGGATGACATACTGCTGTCTTCTAGTGGTCCTCAAACGAACCCACCCCTCAACGAATTAAGAGGAAATGGCTGCCTATGCACGTAATGTTTAAATACCTTATATAATGAACATTGGCTGGCACATTAGGTCATTACAGTATGTGGCCCATAAGTAATACTTTACGAGGAGGCGGTAGTGTTTTATGTGCCTGGTGAATGTTGTTCTTCCTCTCAGCGTGCAGGACTACACCTAAACACATCAGCTCATCGGAGGAGGACAGCAAAGAGTGAAAAATAGAGTGGATCCTCCAGGGATCATTTTTATGAGAGCACCATCATTATTCACAATTCTTTACAGGGCTTAAAGGATGCCAGCTCCCAAAGGATATTCTTGTAGAGATATTTTGTTTTAATCACAAAAGCTTGCAGTTAAAATTTATGAGGGAAGGAAAAAAAAAGAATAATTACCACTTAAATGCACTGATGGGCTTGTGCTACAGCCTCATAATCTATTCTTCTACTGGCCTTTCCACAGATTTATAGAGGAACGTCTAAGCTACACTGGTGCCAGACAATGATGTCACAGCAGGCACTTCTCATAGTTCACTCTCAGACATAATTCTTTCGACTCTGGGATAACTAATAAAAGTTTTTGCCTGTAGATAATGAGTAATACAATCACTTTCCACAAGTCCCTTTTTTTAACTCCTGGACAGTAGGGTGGCAGAGATGATAAGGATTCTGCCCTTCAACTGGGGGACCCGTGTTGAAGCCCCACCCCCCATTGAGAAGCAACTGATCTCCTGAACCAGCCGCAGGCCAGACACTAAGTGCCCACCAAATCACACAGGGTCATCTGGGTTCTGACATTCCTGTGGAGAAGGAGAGACTACGAGCCAGATTGAGCGTTTATCATGCTGCATTATCATTGGAATATCATGGTGTTACACACCGTTTCTGCTTTGAGAATCTGTCTAACCATCACTTCCTGTTCTAATGACCACGATTAAGCGACCGCTATGGCTCAATATGCACGTATAGGCTAGCTGACTAAACACGTTAAAAATAATCATTGCTGAGGTGAAAACATTGTTTCTCCACAAAGGCCACTTATTGGGAATTTATAACAAATCTATTTTCTTCAGCACAGAAAGATGTTAGGTGAAAGGTGAAGGTGTTAGTCCTAACAGGTGCAATAAAAATGGACATATACCAGGGAGTAATGCTTTGACTCAAAGCTTAAAACAGCCGTGTGTTGTGGCGGCTAGTGGTACTGAACCCAGAAGAACCAAATTCAAAAATGTGTCATCATTAATGACTGCTACGCTACATGTTTGTCAGGTGTCAAACGTATCTTGTTAATATACCTTTGTTCTCAGTACATTCTATTCTTTTTAAGAATATTTTGTATCAATATAAAATCAACAGATATTATTAGTTATCCTTCATTCTTCACCCTTGTGGTCGTACTAAACACAAGGTTTATTGTGTATTACTGCGGCATTCAGCAAAGCCGAGTAAGAGCCACTGCCTTTTTCCATGTGGCTACTGATAAGCCCATGACCTGCTTAGACAGTTCAGAGAAGAGGTCTGATCCGCCATGTTAACACTAAATACCTGTCATTACATGACACGCCATAAACTGTTGATTTGCAGAAACTGAGTTATGAGGTTTTCACTCAATGATATGCAATACTTTACTGTTTACTGCTATATTTTATGTCCCAACTTGATCAAATCATGTGTTACCACAGAAAAAAAACATTATCCTTCAGATTTGAACTGTAGTTGCTTTTGTCATTTTAATTCTAATTAAAACAGAAGAAACAAGGAAGCGGAGAGAAACGGAGATCATTTGCGTGCTTTTCTGTTCTCCTGTGCTAATTAAGTCATTGCTGTTTCAGTGATAACCCTTGTACAAATGGGGCCAGACTTTCTAATTAATATCCTGAAATATAAAGGAGAAAAACTGGAGACAATTAGAGCAATGGTACTCTAACCTCTCTTCCTGTCAGCAGGGACCCTCACCCCCCAGGCAACTATCCAGAGACAACACAAGGTTGGGTTTATCCTGTCTTTTACACAATGTGAAAGGAGTCAAGACAGCAGGCTCACATCTGACTGCTTACACATTATAGCACAATGTCAGGTCAACGAGGCTTAATTTAGATTACGGCTGTTTGGAATTTAAACTCTTACTTAAAATACAAAGAGTGAAAGTACAAGTACAAAGATGTCATTCTCCAGTCCACTGCTCCGAATGTGCATTCAATAATGTCACACAAGATAGTTCCCAAATGTGGTCCGTTATCATTCATAGGTTTATACAGTCCACAAATATGTTCTTTAAAAACACCAAATTCACACTTTACTACACGCGGTCAAACATGATTCAGAATTGAATGAGAACATTTGACACCTTTTCGTACCAAAATCTGACTAAGCTGTGTGTGTGTGTGTGTGTGTGTGGGAGGGGGGGGGGGCAGGAGAGGCTGGCTGAGTGTCTTTAAGGAGCCCTCCTGAGGCAGGAGACGCACACGCACTACATGTGGATGTTAGGTGGCTTAGAGGAGACCAGGCGCTGAGTACTGCACTGAAGCCTGGGAGTGAAATCTTTCCGTTTTCCTCACAATCAGACCCGACACCCGCTATCAGCGGGGGAGTTCTGCACTGCAGACCCACCAGAGGCGCAGAGACAGGAGGTAGAAACCCTTTTTTTTCTCGAGCATCGCGCCTTATACAGTCACAAAATAAGCTCAGTAAAAGATAACTATTTGGTTTATTCCGAACCAAAAATCAACACAAATATAAGTGACTGTGTTCCTGAACGCTGTGTTACACAGCGAGCTGTAAAAAGTGCATTCATGTGTATACCAGATTCAAGCAGCTCTTTTGACAAAATATTTGTTATAGTTTTCTAAAGTGCACTGCGTTAAATGACTTGCAAAACAAGATCATATTAAATTAAACTGGAGCATTAAAAAACATAACAATGCATACACATTTTAGACCATCTGCTCGGAGAATTCATAATGTGCAATCAGACCACCTACAGTAGAGATATTATTATCTTGCTCAAAAATTACCTTGGATAAATGTCCTCTTCTCTGATTAATACATTAAGTTCAAGACATTAGCGTTACACCCAAATGATTTATTCAAAGTAATGTACTTCACTAAAATGTATAAGGTCAAACTTTCACCTTCTCAACATGAGATTATAATTGAGTTTATGGGTCCTTTCCCAATACACATTGTTGTCGTCATTAAAATATCCTTGGCCCTGATTGAGGATGTTAAATGCTAAATGGTGTGTCAAAGCACTCAGTTTGATATGACTTTATTTAAACAACAATATCCTAAGCATATTCTAGTGTACACCACATGCTGTCAGTGAAGACAAATTCACATAATTTAATTGTTGTAGGGTGCAAATTAGCATGGGTGTGTTCAGACTACATACTTGCACACCTGCTACAAGAACAATTATATACAGTATGCATAAACACAGAGCCTATAAATATATGACTAACATTTTGTTGCCTAGATGGGGGTCTTTGACAAAGTGCGGAAGTTCTAATTGGCTTAATGATTGACCTCTTGTCCAGGTCAACATGAGCAGTCAAAGCTGCTTTCTGCTGAGATGTTAATGACAGGTCACACAATAGTACCAATTTGTTATGCTAATCCCACACCTGAAAGCAAAGAATAGATTAACCTAGCAAAGTATCACTGATGAATTGTCTACCATTAATGTGAACAGTGGCATTAGAATGATTGCTGTAGTGAATAAAACACTAAATGTTAATTGATAAATACTGGTCTCCTGACTGAGACATTCTTCAACTGAACATTTGTTGAAGCTATCCATCTAGCCATAGTGCCAACATTACATAGAATAAATCCACAAAACGCTTAAAACAGAAGATACATGGACAGTCTTGAATGTCTGTTGTATGTCAAAACAAAAATAACAGACTGTTATCTAAATGGCTCACATTAATCACAGTTATGTTCCCAAGGAGATACTGCTCAAACTGGCCCTGCTCTCTGGTGGTTAAACTGAGGACGTTAAGGGAACTCCAGCTCCACCGCATCCAGATGCTTAGCCATGGTCCATTTCACCTCTCTTTACTTTCCGATCAAGGCTCCCATCTTATACTGTAGTTTGCTGTGCCGTTTGTAAACAACCATTAAAAGTGTACCTCCGGATTTTCTATTCATGAACTGGATAGACCTACATAATCAATATTCCATGTTTTGCTATATTGTTTTATGCAAGATAAAGCATCAGCTATTATATTTTTTTAAATGATGAGATTAGCTATGCATTATAGCGCATACAGCTTGTCTGTTAAAGACTATAGATACTTCATGGTGTTTTTATTTTTTGGAGCCTGAATATCTAGCCTGAACTGTTCTTTTTTTGACTGAATTTGAAATTCGGCAAGGGACAATAGTATGGATTACCCTTCTGCATGAGTAATTTCTCTATAGCCCATAATTGCACTTTATTGATGCAAGAGAGTTCCCACATTCACCCTAATCATATGCTTCTGCTTTTCGTTAAGATTCCGCAACTGCATGGCAAATAATTATGCACTGTTGTGAGTCATGCTATTAAGTTGTCTTTCTGTTGTCTTTCAGTAAATCGCTGTATGGTCAGACATGTTTGCACTGTGCTTTTTTACACTACAAGTCTGGCTAAAAGCACTTCATTAGGTCCTTTCAGGTAAAAAAAAGGGTGACATTTGTATTCATAGTAATCTTGAGTGCCGTAGTGCCGTTACTGATTAAGTGTTTATCATTTTTTTTATTTGAAAATGTATTAAAATGTAGCTTTTCTCATGGGGAAGACAGAGGTCTGGACCTCCTACAGAGGTCAAATGTGCCACGTTTTAATTTTCAGTTCCTGCCCCTTGACTAAACGTGTCACAGGTTATTGTCATAGTGTGGTTTTTCAATGTCACAACAAATGCATAACAGACACATATTTGTTACTTAACTCGTTCACGTACATTTTAACTTTTAAATATTGTCAATAAACTTGTTATCTACTAATTTGCTCTCAAAAGTAGTTGTATAGCTACCATAACACCATGCTATGGTTATGAGTGCCATGAGCTATAAAAGCCACATGTGATCAGCAGACTTACTGAACAGCTGTTCTAAGCCATCTGGCCTTTTGTGTGTTGCAGGGACAGTTTCTGAGTAACCATTAAATAATTCATTGACCACTGGCCCCATGACCTGGTGACTTCAACTCTTTGATGATCCATCTTTATCTAATATATTCCAATTTAGCTACAGTTGGTCATATTTTGTAAAACTGCATGTAAGCTATTTTTCTTTTTTATGTTTGTTTGCATCCAGACAAAAATCTGTTCCTTGGTTGCTCTGTGAGCCAAATGTACATTTAAAAAAAATAAGCCTTTTAATACCTATTTTGAATTAATGTTTACCCCTTGGTTTTGATTAACACTCAATTGTGATTAAGTGGAGCGTGTCCATTACTGTATAATTGAACACTGCTAGAGAATCTGATTGATCACACTAAAAGCCCACACAGTTTTTGTGTGGGCTATCTGAAAGCACCTTGAAGAACTGGTCTAGTTTCTGCTTAAAGAGAAGTTATTTTGTTGTTTTTTTCTTTAAAGAATCAAGGTAATAATAATGTCGAGGCTAAGTTAAATGTTTAGGACCTGTTACTTGGCTAGAAAGATTTATTTTGAATAATTAAAAAGCTAATGAAGGACAAGGAACAGTATGTGATATAACGAATAATTTTTATTTTAAACTCACTAACATTGCAAAAGCCAGCTGTGGCTCTATATAACGGCCTTACTAAAGTTTGGCTTTTTTTTTTGCATGTATGTTACATGTATTTGAGATTGAAAAAAGGCTGAGACCTTATACCTCCATGTGGCTGGATTTTTTTTAATCAACTTCTAAATGCTCATTTAGGTTGTTCATTCAACCATGCTAATATGAGATTATAACTAATGTGAACTATTAATGATCATTATTGATATTGATTAGACATTATTCATAGTAGCAGTGTGCAAGTTTGTAAATTTGAAAAATTATGAAATTGACACAAACATTAATCTTACATTGTAACGCCTGGGTCGAAATGGCGAGAGCAAGCGCGAGCCAGAGGAAATCACACAATCCGAAAAGCCAGAGAAACGCGTAAAGCGTAGATTTTAATAAGAGAGCACACAAACATACAGGGCGTCTGCGCCGAAGCACCAAATAATGACCAACAACCCCTGGGGTTGTTGGGGAAACTAAATACTAAAAAGACACTCATTCTTAATGTCCTGCACCTGTGGGGCTAATCCTCCACAGGTGCGCTGCGGGGGAAGGCGGCACGAAGCGCGCATGGACGTGAGCGCGCCGATCGTGACATACATAACCTTACATAAGACATTGTGGTGAAAAATACTAATATTGACTATGCCAGTTTGAAATATTTAACTGAAGTATAATCTAATGAAATGCATGATAACTTAACTATAAATATTGATATTTTAATTGACTTTTTAGCATTCAAAAATGGGCCAACCTTATTCGGTTTTTCAGTAATTCAAGAGTAGATATATTATGTAAGAAATAAATATGTGAAATTGCTATATTTAGTATGTATTTAAAAGAAAAAAATAACAAAAACAGAAAGCTGCAATGTGAAATATAACTAACCTACAATCTGCAAGCACTTACTAAGCCACTGCCCTGTGACAATTTTGTACAGAATTCTTTCTCAGTCACCATGGTTGTTGCATAACCCTTGATGTCAAACTTATCAACGCAAAGTTATATGTCAGCCCTGTCCATTAAACGCATGTCTATGGAAATATTACTGCAAAGGTCATTGCCTCTAGTAACAAGGAGACAGAGAGGGAAGAAATGTGCACGAAATAGCAGAAGGTAGTTGCATTGCTGAAAGAGCTGGGCAGGCTTGCCATTTAAAAGCCAATGAGCTTGGCTGATAATCCCTATGAAAGCAGTGAGTCTGATCCCTGAGTTCAGACACTATTGATTTCCTGTTTTATTGTTCTTTGATTTCCATTTTAGTTATTTAACAAGCAGATGATGGAGCACTGACCTTCAGCTGCCAAACTGCCCTCTCTGGCATTTATCCTTCTTCCCAATTTTATGTCTCCCCTAACTAAGTGTTATTTGCTGACCAGCTTCCTCCATTAAATTGGCATATGTTTGAATATACTTCGGTTTAAAAAGTAAAATGGCCATACCCATTACCTGTACGAGTTCAATGCTAAAAACATTAGATTAACATTCAGCCAGGGTTTGCTGAAGGAGAAACCTGCTGTGAATAGTAGAATTAAATAAAAGTCATTAGAGATGTCTCATGCAATGTCAGTCTCCCCTATAATAGTAAACCCAGGGGTTCAAGGCCTAATCCGCTCTGGGAGTTTGGTGGAGAAGATTAGAGAGACAATGGAGGCATTTTTCTTCTCTTCTCGTGGTTTGATATTCTTGTTCTGCCTGCCCTCCTTGCAGTGTCAGCAACATTTTCAATATAAATTAGATAAATGAAATTAGCTTGAACTGAAGTCATACAAATTCATGTCTGGATCATCAAATTGCAAGTTGGCATGTTGAGCATTATACGCTATACATATACGGTTACAGAGCATGTAGTTAGCATCTATATTGTTCACTCCATGTTACACTACAAAAAGGGAGATTAGGCAGAGATTTTCCTATGGAAAACGACAGGTTTTCAAGGCATGTATGACACTTTGATGAATACTGATTTAGTGTTTATTGGAGCTGTCACAGAAGAGGCCAAATTCTGACATTTATGCTATCACAGGTGGACATCAACTGCCAGTAATGCTGCATAGTCTTGGTGGCAGCAAGCCAACACAAATTAGCCCAGTGACAGTGCAGAAACAATATGACCCGGTTCCCCATCGATAATATAAAAGTGAAACGTTCAGTGTCATTGCCCTCGACCAACCTGCCAAAATTCCAGCTGTTGTACACTTCATTGCCTCTCTCTTGGAACGCACCAGTAGAATTCACATTTGATTAGGGCCTTGAAGGCATGATAACATTATCAGGTGATTAACAGGTGATTGGGATCTTCAAAGTCCTGTTCTGCTTCAGCAGCCGCTCATCTGACTTGGCCATAGATCAAAAGAGCACACGCAAAATGGAGTCTCACAGTCCAGGTAACAGTAGAACAGACCAACAGTGGACGATTGGCGGTGATCAAGCATCGCCACTGACAGGTGTCACATTTAAGAGTCCTCTGTGATGCATTCTGCTTATTGATCAGGTTGAGCCACTGATGTTCATTCAGGAACGTCCTGGTGTCAGAAAACAGTCATACAAATCTGAAATGTACTCTTTGCGGTGGCTGAACGGGTCAGACTGAGTTTTTTCTTCCATAGCGATTTCTCTGTTGTCTCTCATTCTTGTGTCTTTTCAAGGATAAATTAAATGTTACATTCATCTCTCTGCTGTCATGTTAGCAAAAGGTCACTGAGGTAAAGGCAGCTTTAGAGCCTCAGGCAATAACACAACTAAATGGGCAGATTTAAAGACACGGTCTCACCGGTCTATCGTTTCTCTAATACGTAAATATGCAGATTGTGTTATCAGTAGCCAGGCTTAGACTTAAGCGTGTATGGGTGAAGGCCAAATAAGAAGAGGGTGTGATTGTCCTTACCCCAAAATTACACTGTGTATTCAATACTGGGGTGAAAAGGCCTCACCACTGATGAAAACTACAAAATATGTTCCTTTATATCAAATCTAATATACATGGTTAAAATTGTGTCTCATCTAATCTAAATAATAGGTTTGTAATAAGGTTTTCAATGACAACCCTATAATGTTTAGCAGGCTGTTCCTATTTGGTGCAGAGAATATAATAAAACAGCCTGCTACACCTAAACTACCCAACCTCTTTATTGATCTGCTGATATTTTTCAATGGAGACACCATGAATATGATATAATAGCTAACATACCTGGCACATTAAAAATTAAGTCTATTTAAAACTGTTGACTGTTTATCATTTGTCACTATTGAACACCTATCATCACCAAATAAAAGAGCTAGATTTATTATATTATGTACCAGCCAATTAAAAAGTCAGAGAAAAAAAATAATTAAGAGACAGCAATTAGAAGATCGTTTAGAGTAAATTATAAATATACTGTATATAAACTCCACTTGCATTCATCCTAATTAGGCATTACATTAGCTTAAATAATCCATAGGCAAGCAAGAGAAAGGCTTGTTAATTCCTATTTACTAGGGACTAGGAGGGGATGTCACGTTCTTGATCCATTAATAACTATCACTAGGGCCTTTTCTACCGTTTGTACTAAGTAACAGAAGGGTGTAAATAATAAATAGTTCTGGCAGAGTTAATGTGATATGTGACCATCTGAGTGCCTTTTCCATGCATGGCATTTTGACAATATGGAAGAAGGAAAGTCTTTTCATTTTTAAAATACTATCAATGTCAGAGTCAGTGGAAGTGTGCAAGGCTCAGTATTTCTGGCATATCTTTATTCAACATGGCCACACATGTAGCCTTTGGAGTTTGCCCTGTCCAGCCCTCACTCTAGCATATCCCTCTTTACAAATGCTGGTCTTTGCCAGTAGATCCATCTCTGTGTCACTATACCTTAAAGAGATAAAAGTAAGCAGGTGTAGGTGTAGAGTAGGTTTGCTTCCAAAATGAAAGAATCACAAACCTAGAGATCTGCAGTTAATTACCATACCAATAAAAACATTGACTAATTTGACGCAATCAGTAATAATCTCCCCACTATTGGGTCCTGTACTGCTTTTAGATACATTTGCATACATCATTCATAATTTATACTGTGTGTGTGGGTGTGTATTTTCATATGTTCAACAGTTATGCTATACAGTATAGTACTGAAACACCAGAATGCTGAGTTAGAAAGTTATATTCAACTTTTTGTCCACCTTTTCACAATTCAGAAGGCAAATTAAGTTTCACATTGACACAAGTGTTCCCTGGATCTTCACCTTTTAAGATTTAAGATTTCTTAAACCTTCTGTTGTGTGCTTTTGCCTTCCATGCTCAACCTATCAGGACTGTGGATGTTGAGATTCTGGGTCCTCTATGAGCTCCGGTTCCACAGAAGCCTGTTCTCTGTAGTGCTAGGGGCAGGATAGTCTAGTGGTCTAGGTGTTGGACTCCCAGCCGGAAGGGCGCGGGTTCAAGCCCCAAGGTTGGCCTACCTGTAAGCATCCTTGAGCCATGAGCAAGATGCCTGACCACTATCTGCTCCATGTAATAGCACCGTGTAATTGTAAGTCGCTTTGTATAAAAGCATCTGCTAAATGACTTAATTGTAATTGTCCTACGTAAAGACACTGTAAAGACACTGTATAGACCAAAGAATGTATAAACCAGCTTTGGCATGTGAGGGCTCCACTGATCTGAATATGTGAAAAGCAGCCTTTACTTCTGTGCCTTTGGGAGGTGGGATTTACAAGACAAAAATAACAATTTTGCTTCCTATATTCCAATAATGAGCATCACGAGAATTGCACCAATTACAATTAGGTCATTTAGCACACTTTTATCCAAAGCGACTTACAATTACATGCTGCCATTACATAGAGCAGATAGGGGTTAGGCATCTTGCTCAAGGATGCTTACAGTTAGGCCAACTCTGGGGCTCAAAACCACCACCTACCGGCTGGGAGTCCAACACCTAGACCATTAAACAATCATGCCTCAAACCAAACCCTTGATGCAAATTGTGTTGATTGTTGTGGTCTTTTAGTCGTTCGTAATGTGCAATATCATATGACTGTTTGGCTGGAGACTTTCCTCATTTGTGAGGGTTTGTATGGCAGTTCTTCACATCATAATAACTGAGGGTCTAGTGCCACCTCCATCTGCTCAGGAAGCCTCAGTCAGATATGAAATGCTGCCCCATCATCCCTCTTGACCTCCTATCAGCCCAGTATGCACATTGTGAACATTACTACTTGCCAACATGGACCTACAGAAAATATGCTACATCCAAGTCGCTACACTACAGTATGAAGGTGTTTTTTTGTATTCAGAGCTGTGCTCTGACATTCATTATTATTGAGATTATAATATTTCCACAATAATTGTTTCCAAATTAGAACATTGTGTGGGAGAACAAATGTGTATTTGAAGGATAATGTTAATTTGCTACCTCTGCAAAGGTTGTATGGCTGAATAAATTGTGGATTTAATTGGGTCTAAAGTTTTAAACTGACAACATTAAGTGACAACTTGAGTGACATCAAACTGTCACTCAAGTTGAGGCTAATGTACTCTTGGGTACACAAGATTTTTCACAACTGCCAAATTAAGAAAGAACCTAAAGAGAAAAAGACCAGAATTGCAGTAATTGGACTTCCTTGTGTATTCTAACAAAAATATGACAGAAATCATATTTTTCTTCTAATGATTTAATTTACAACTGTCCCTAACCCAAAACATACAGAGACATTGCAAAAGACTAGGCCAACTACTTTTAAAAGGTTTCTTTTTGGCCATTTAAGGAGTTATATTCTAAAAGGAGCGCTACATTTTTCACTTTTTTTAGCAACCATCTTTTATAGAGGGTGAAATGTCATTGACTACGCAAAAAGGTTCCACACTTAACTCTGCAATTCTAATAATTAACAAACAGCTCCCGTGGTTACAACTGGGCTCTATGCCTGAGTAGCACAGGATGGAGAGGGCCCGATATATGTGGGTGTTGCATAAGGTGCGTGATGCAGCATTGTTTCTCATTAGGCTCCCGTGTGTTAAGATGTCAACTGACAGCAGTCCTGGGGGATAGCTCTGTGCAGCTCCCTTATTTCCTATGTGCCCAGCGCAGCTCAGGAACCTCTCATCCTACGTGCTCTCCACATCCCATCTTTATACGTTAAGCTCAACCCCCGGAACACCTCTGGCAACATAGAGGTTGAGAATATTTGTCTACCCACTCAGGGAACGCGTGAGGAGGTTGAACCTTTTACATGTACTGTATGTAAATGTGAATCGTGTGTGTCAAAAACCGTTCGTTTTAAGGTTTCCTAAAACAATTGACAAGTGAAATTGAAGTAAGTTACAAATGATCTTTATGCTGTTTTGTTTATTTTTGCAAGGGCCATTTGAATTCTGTGTGATTGTTGCTTCTGGAAATGTGTCAGACCCACTGATCAGGTAAGGGTTAAAACGGCTTCATGTGGTGGGCAACGAATACAGCTGATTTGTTCCTGATTGCGAATCAAAGTTCCAACTTCACTTCCTCCCTTTTCTCTGACCGGAACAAAGCTAAAATGTAAAAAGTATCTGGCCAATGAGCAGCTCTGCTGTTCCTATAGGGCTTCACATTGGGGTGCTGAAGGGATAAATTATGCAAGACATTATAGTTGACTGAGCTACATACTAGCTACAGTAGCTTAATTAGAAATAGTGAATTTCGTCAAGTCAGTTCATGGATTATTTTAATCTTGCCAGCATGATTGATAAAGAAAAACTCAACTGAAGCTAATTAAAAGGCTTTATTCCAGTGAATTGTACTGATGACATTTCTACTATGGAAGTGATTTTTACAAGACATCTTCAGTTATTTTTGGCTCAGGTTTCAGACATACAGATAAATGTTTAATTTCATTACTTGATGGATTATTCTGTGCGATACTGGTCAGTTTTCTGGTTTATATCCATCTTTGAGCTGGGCTCAAACCACTGACCATGCCAATACTGCAAAAAGCTCAGAGGATAGCCTACTGCCTATCCCTATGTTTGCACCCTATTCCTGCTTCTCTCCGTAGTTCAAACTATAACCGAGGGGTTTGAGAAAATATTAACATTCATGTTAATATAGTTTCCATTCATGCTGCTCAACTGTTTTCATTAATTATTTTGTTGATATTAGAAAGTAGTCATAGTCGATATAGTTCAGTATGCATTTTGTGCTTTGTCATGTTTAATGAACTTGAAACGGTGCTGAAGTAGTACAATCTGCCAAGGAGGATGATTGTTTGTGGTCTATCAGGTCCACAAAACCCAGAAAATGGAACTCAAACTAGATTCCAGAATGAATGTAGGGAACATCTGAGGAAATGTGTCGTTCAGTTAAAAAAGTTAGCTAAAGGGAGCAAACATTTCGTCTGTTGAACCCATATTCTATTTTTCATTCCCCCCATCGTCACTGCGATGAAACAAAACAACAATATAGAGATTCGTTTTTTCTCAGACTCCTCCTGCGCATTGCCCTGGGCGCCGACTCTAGATGTGACAGGGAGGACCTGAGTTTATGTGGCATAGCATTGGGGCACGCACACACCATTACACTGAAGCCCCGGGTCGTCTCATGCACACCATATACTGCCCTCCCCCCTCCCAGACAGCATCCTGACTCACAAAACAGAGGGGCTGTCCTGCTTTGCTAGCCTCATTGATTCTGGAGATTCTCCATCAATTAAATCTGATAGACTTTTTGGCCCTGCTGAAGCCAGCACAGCAGCAACTCATGAAAGCAGCCCCTCAGCAGGTATTTCTCTGACCTGAATACCTACACCACCGCGGGCAACGTTCTCACACACATTCACTCTACAGAGACCTATGCATATTCTAACAAAGGGAAGGCAGCGTATTTCTCATGAGCCTCACACAAATCACCAACTCCGGTGCAAGGAATGTATTTGTGTATCTGCTCCAGGATAAACCATAAAGTGAAGCGCAACCTTTTGAAAACAAACACAAGTACTATAGCTATATGCAGGCAAGACACATGTATTTGGGGTTCTGAATATGATTCACAATGACATGCTCATGTAGATGTGTACCAAAAATTTTGTAAACATTTAGTTTTGTAGCAGTCAGTATTAAGATCACTGTCTGTCAAAGATGAACTATAAACAATTTGTTTCCTCACTCTCATATACCTTTCAATGTGATTGTTTGCGTCAACGTGTTTGCGAGTATTAACAATTGAAGATCCTTTGATTTCTGCTTCTGTGCTTATTGTCTCACCAATTTAAATAAAGGTTGCTTTGCATTCAAATTACGAACGCATCACTATCACTAGAACTGTTGTCATGTTTTTCTTTTTACATTTACATTTACAGCATTTAGCAGACGCGGTAATCCAATGCCACCTACAATCAGTACATTTGTCAACAGTTGAACCGGTTCAACACCAGTTATTGCAAGCAAACAACATTCTCGTAGAATAATGACAGCATCATATCATTATGGTTATGCATTTTTTGTATTTTTAGTAATATATTGCTATTAAAATATCGTTTAATCCCCCAAAACATTTTATTGATAGCAGCCGACAAAGTGCGACAAAGTACCGACAAAGTGCTTAACATTCTAAGAGCTGATCTATGAACAGAAAGGAGAAGAGCAGTATTTATTCATTAAAAAAAAATTTTAAGGAAAGGGGGATAGACAGAAGAGACTCTTTGCAGTTGGACAGGAGGTTGCGGTGGTGTTCACAAGTGTAATGGACATGTCCCCTTGAGAACAATCCTTTGCCGGAAGGTAGTGTAGGTCTGTATTTTCAAGGTTGAGCTTGAGGTGATATTACATACAAGCACTGATGTCAGCGAGACATTCAGAGATCCGAGTTGCAATCTGCATGTCAGATGGAGGGAAAGAGAGGTAGAGTTGGGTGTCGTCTGTATAGCAGTGATAGGAGAATCCATGTGAAGAGATTACAGAGCAAAGAGATCTAGTGTACAGTGATAAAAGTAAGGGTCCCAACACAGATCCTTGTGGAACCCCAGTGTTGCGTGGGCAGGGTTTGGACAGGTGTCCATTCCAGAAGACTTGATAGGAGCGATCTGTCAGATAGGACCAGCAGAGCGCCGAGTTGACAATGCCCAGCTCAGTAAGGGTCAAGGGGTTTGTCTGTGTGACGGCAATTAACACTCCTCTGAGACACAGTATTTACCCTGATAGATAAAATCAACATGAATCAAACATATCTTAGAGGTATTATACGTATATCATTTTTAGCTATGCTATTGTCCCATCATGCATATGTATCTGCTCTCTGGTTCCACAGATAATCACATTGCACTGTATAACATGCTATCCCTACTGTTGTCACTGACATGGTTAACAGACATGTGGAGTGATGGATTATTCATGTGTAAGCAAACATGGCTTGTTTGCTCAGGGGCAATCTTTTGGAAGAAATGTCAGTTTGAATCGCATCTAACGTAGATGTCACATGTATACCCCTGGCAGCTTCAGACCATAACTACGTTTCCACACATTTTTGGACAGATCTCTGTCGTTCTGTGCTCAACAACACCAGCGTGGAACTTATAGGTGTGACCAACATGACAAAAAAAAGACATAGGGCTAAGCTGATTACCGGCAGTCAATCCAACCTGCTAGGCCCGATAAGAAAAAAATGTACTTCAGCTCTCGGTGAGCATTCAGATCAGCAAGCCTGTTCCCCAGCTCCTTCGTGTAAGGTGAAACAGGAGAAAAGAGGCCAGCGTAGAAGATCAAGAGGACATTGATTGGGTCTAATGATCGTGACTCTTAAAAGACGGAGAGCCTGCAGGCAGAGGGAGCCTGCGGACCGAACTGTGTTTTCTCACATTGAATAAAAGGATCAAAATTCGGATGCATCAATTTTCCAGTAGAGCAATACGGTGACATCGTTATCAAGGTTCCCACATACGCTGTCAGAGTGTTCTTTACACACAACAGGACAGAAGCCACCCTTGCTACATCGTAAATAAGGGTTGTGATACATATTATGACAGGTCATTTGATTGTGGGCCTCAAGCAATGAAATTATGAATCATGTGAATGATATTTTAAGACTGCAGCCAAAGGTTATTGTTCTGTATCCTGGAGCTTTAGCTGACACATGTCATCATGCAAATGTGAGAATTAATCATGCTGACTTTCTACAGAAATAAGGGCACATAATTTCACCCTCACAGTAAAGCAACAGAGTTCTCCGCTTCCATTTCTGACATTTTGTAGCAAATAAGGTACTCATGATGTACTCATAGCGACCTCAGAGATTTACAAGCAAGGCAGACATGTTGTGCTGCCTCTATGTGTGTATGAAAATATTTGGTCAAATCTTATTTATGACCGTCCTACAGTAAGCCAAAATGACTGGACTGAAGCTCTATGTCAATATTTCACACAGTGGTCAGCCTCTGTCAACAATGGTGGATATTTAGTCCTGCTATTTTAAACCAATACCCTAAAATCCATTGTTTGTTGTTACATGCTTAGAAGTATATTTTCAGTCTTTTAGAGGTTTTGAAGCAAATTTTAAATAATTAATATAATGAAACCAAATCAGGCATAACAGCAAAATCACCATTAGCTACCTATATAAACTGTGATACACATTTAACATAAGGAGCACTGCTTTTTAGATGTGTTTATGTAGCATAGTAACCCCTAATCTCATAAACATCAGTGTGATTAACACCCTGCTAATTCCAAGATTTCAAAGGTCACTTTGAACGTGAACAGCTGTTGTGTCTGGAAGTTATTCTTTGAAGAAAACAGAGGGTTTCAATGATAATTACTGAGTGAAACAACTTTCATGTCTCCTCCTTCTATCCTCCTCCGATCAAAACGTGCAAGATAAGATGCCAAAAGCTAGTGTGTACAGCTCTGGCTGACATCATCACGCAAAGAAAAGGTTCTTCTTCTATGCATTCACATGGAATGTGCAACCAAATGGGAAAGATGTCCCTTCACTTAGAACCAATTACATCACAACTATACAGTATAGGTGGACTGGACATACCACAATCTTGACAATAGAATGACTAAATAAATCCTTTGTATACATGCATCAAGACTAAACGTGACAGTATACAGCCATAGCAAGTCTTCTTTGAGAAAAACTACATAGCTTGAAACTACTTGGTTGTGATGTGAATGTCAGATCACAGAACATTGCTGATCATGCTCTTTCTCTATACACAGGTTTATCCATGCACTACAGCTACATTCTGTAAAATTCAAGGTAGCCTTTTGCTCATCTCTCAATAGAATGGTATATTTTCACACTTCTGCCATTAAACAAACCTTCCCACATTGAATAAACTTTCTTTGTGGTGGCAGTGTTTTATTTAGTGATATTTATTCCTCTCAGACGTTTCCCGTGTTATCATGAATTGGCAGGAAAAGAGGTCTATCAGTTTTATCACTTTCTGTGTCTGCATCTAAATTATATATTTAGTGCTTCTGGCCTTTCAACACTCTAAATTCTTTCATTCATGTATTCTGTTCTGTCTACCCTAATTCCAATCTAGATAGAATTTCAATTTTGTTCCCTCATTCTGTACGCCGTCCCATTATGAGAGTCATATGCTATTTAGTGTCTTGTAACAGATTAATACTATGCAGTAGCTGAAGATGCTATTCTGATTGTTATTCCCGAGGATCTGCCTCTCTTTTTTTTTTGACTTGATGCTTCTTGACAGGAAAAGACCATCATCCTCCGTGGTTTTCAACACATCAAATAAATAGCTGCATTTTTTTAGTATTCATGAAAAAGGATTTCAAATTCATATCACAAACACTAAAGGGTGTTTGTGGCTATTACAAATTCATAGTCTCTTTCTCTTGAATAAATCTCATCTAGCCTGAAGTTCAGGCTTGAATTTAATACAGATGAAAGATGTGTATGGTAAACACAATACAACATATAGGTCTTTGACATTGAGAGATAAAAGGCGAGACAGAAGGTGATAAGAAAAATAGCTGTAATGAGTTATATCTGTATAAAAAATGGGCTGTAGATCTGGGATATATAATATAGACTATATATAGGCCCTATAAAACATAACATACTCATTGTTCATAAACTTTTGCAAAGACAGCTTTGACCACAGCATTCTCTGAGCCTCCATGGCACGGCATACCAGAAAACTTCTTCATCATGCAGATAAGGTGCCAACAAATGTCTCACAAAGTAGTGCACCAAGAGTGCCTTAACAATACCCGTAAAGTAGAAATTGGAGTCAGACATGGCTATCTGCTCTACCCCTTATCCATTGACAATCGACTGATGTGCAAAAATGAATGAATAAATTAATTAATTAATTAACACATGGAAAAGAATTTGAGAAAATACTGGGGAATATAAGTAGACACTGTTCCCCAGCTGCATTTCTTATTGCCCTAGTGTGCCCAAACATCGCCCAAACACACTTGCAGGTGCAGTCCAACACATCTCGACTAGTAGCAACAGCATCTAAGATTCACAATACCTGAGCAGAATTGAGGCTGTCAACAAGGACAAGGCAGAGGTCATACGCATTAACAACACTACTGTTGAACACATCGCGGTGGGAAAAGTAGACCTGGAAGAAGTGTCATGAAACAATGGGGGGACAGACACAAGGATAGGCAGCGCTGACGCTTCAAGGAGACATCCCATAACAATAACCTCTGAATATTCAACATAATTATAAAGTCTGTGCTTCTCTATGAGTCACAAACACAGAGAACATCAAGAGCGTCAAACAAAGGCTGCAGACTTTTGTCAACAAAGGCTGCCGACTTTCGTCAAGAAATGCTTGTGGGCTATTCTGAAGATACTTTGGATGAACACTATTAAAACAAATATATATGGCTGGGTGCTAACAAAGGAGAAATTAGAACCATAGCCAATCCGAACGTGGGCTAGCTAAATAGAGATTGATTTACCAATGTGTCCGATGGCTGAATATTGCATAGATCCATTGCATAGATTTTAGTGAAGCCCTCAGATGTAGCAGTGACATATCTCATAGGATATGTGAAAATGTTCTCAGGAATAAAGATAGAAAAGTGTTTTATCAATGCAGAGGTAAAATGGGAGACAAATGGTACTATGCTGGTGAAATTTACACTATTGTTCAAATAAGATTCATTATTTATGCTTTTAATTTCAGAGACCACTTCAGTTTGCAGAATGAGAGCATGTTTGACCAGTGTGACAGGACTGCCATTATTTATGTATTTAGGTCTGTCTGTTTGTGTAATTAATTCCAGCAAATAACGGGGTTTGTACAGAGTATAAAAATGGCCTATTTGCAATCTGTAAAATGTCTGCCAAACAGTAAGCTTGTTATTTGAATGTATGTTGTAAATTCCTCAAGCCAAATGTTATAATAGATAAATTATTGTGATTTGTATTAAAATAAAAACTATCTGCTAACTATCAGGCCTTTTATCTTATGCCTATCGGGGACTGCCGATGCTTCTCTTTTCTATCTCTTCTTACGGCATTGAGTGATCTGAACTCTGCTCCACCTGGGTTGAAGGCCCTATTGGTGGAAAGTGTATGCTGTGTTAAATTATTGTTGCTCAGTACTAAAGTTTTATTGTGGCATAATAATTTAGCATTTTGAACTTTGTTTTTTCTTAAGGTTACTGTATCATACAGTAGTAAAGTATATTTTGTTGTAGGTAAGACACTGCTGTAAAGTGCTACAACATGCCACTAACTAACTTGGACTGTACATCAATATCCCAGAAACTCCAGCATGTGGCTAATTTTGGAGGGTTAGCTCGTGTTTACAAATCATGAGCTCAGTTAATCAATACAGAATAATAAATGCAACCTTTACTTGCCTTAAATATATGGCAAAAAAAAGTTTTTTGACATTTAGTGATTTAGTTTTCAAATTTAAAAAAATAAATTTAATGAGGTGTCTAATAATCCGAGCTTTATCAGTACAAGAACATTCCCAATGCTTAAGATGTAGTTATTCATCTCTGACGGCCTGCATCCATCAAAAGGTCACCTTTGCCAGGCTCTAATAAATTGCCTCCTGTTTCTGTTGTGGTAGCATTTAGGTGGGTTGTATTTTATTTCTTTGTTAATTTTGTAGTCAAGTGTAGGGCCTAGATAAAGATTCCAAAAGAGACCTAAAAGGGATTTTTCGTCCTGCATCCTGTCCCTTCTTTCCAAGTGTTATAAATGTACATTCCCATGGCAGCATGAGGCTATTATAACGAGATCAAAGTCCTGGGTCACTGCAGCCAGTCTCTGGAGGGGGCAGCTTTGCTTTATAACCCTTTGGCTTCACTTTAATCTGCAAGAGATTGTACAGAAATATGTACCACGTATATCATCTATATTTGTAGTACTTACAGTATGTGGTGCTTGTGAATGTTTACAAAACTGTAAAGTGTCAAAATCCTTTCAGCTGAAAAGATATTGATATAAAATGTGCTAGAGGCCAGTAGCGTTTTGATTATGTGGACAGCACAAGGTCTACTGTTTGAAGGGTTAACCAGTATTCCTGAGTACAGTAAAAAGACAAAATACAAATACAGAAGTACATAGGTTTTGAAACTATAAAGCACATGGAGTCTCAGTAGAAAATAAATCAAAAATCAAGTTTTAACTAGCCATTTTTCTCAAAGCAAAAGGCCAACAGTTTTTCAATTAGAAATCGGTAGGTATAGGCCTTTCATATATACACTAGTGGATAGTTTGTGATTGACACATATCTTCTGAAATACTATTGTATTGGCTGTGTGCTAAGGTAGCAACTAGAAAGCCTTGTGTTGTTGACAGATTCTTGTGAAAAGACGGATGAATCATGAGCTAAAATTGTCCACTCAGCAGGTCCTTCGTCGAGGCTGCTGAGAGGACCAGCTGGTGTGTTCCTGCTGCCAGGGCTACAGGCAGGTGAGAAGGTGGCCCTCCCACAACCACAGCACTCCCTTCTTAATTAGGGGCAGAACACTAAGCCAAGCCAATCGTAGCCCAAGTTCTGGTATACTGTACACCTGAGCAACCCCTCGTTTAAGCCAAAACACAACAGAAGGAAAGGTTAGAATGGCCGACACATTACTTGGGTTAAACGTAAATATTAGCTAAGGGATCAAATATAAAAGTCACAGGGTGAAAAAAGCTGAGTGTCTATTTAAATAAAGCATTTCAGATTTTTAGTAGCCACTAATTGCCAAATTTGTATGAAAGTCTTTAAATGACAAAACAGTAATCCGGACATCCTGAGTGATATTTATAGGTTACATTACCTGTAAAGGTGGCCTAAAATAAGTCCTCCCATAAGTTTCTATTGCACAGTACGATGGCAGGATACAGTAGCCTACATTCAATTTTTTGTATTATTATTATTTTGTTATTAATATTATTATTTAACTACTGTATTTTGGGGCATTGGGCAGTCTCTGTTGAGACGGTGTGAGTTTATGAAGGTGAAATAGAGAGGTGAAAGTGTACATACATTTAATAAAGTCTATAACAACACCAAAATGTTAGATATTTTTTAAGCCAGTTATGATAGTTTTTAGATTTTAATTGATGCCCAAGTACAGTATTTAAAGATGCTGTACATATGTCTCTGAATGATGTCATTGTTACGTCAGTTATGTTTGATTACACACCGTATGAACTTCAAATCAGCATGTAGCATGCAATCTTCTCACCGTTATCTAAAAAGATTGTTCTTTGAGAGAAAGAGAAATTAAATTGTATTAAAATTAGAGTGATTAGCTCCTATCAAGTCCAAATCCTATCAATTTCCAGAGCAATTACCACTTCAAAACAAAAACAAGAAGAAAACACCTTGGAGGAAGTGATGAATAAGCATGTCCAGACTCAAATTAAAATTTCCGGCCAAGAGACTTAAAAGATGTGTTTTTTTTTTTAGATCTGACAGTTGTTAAACTTTAAAGTTAAAATCCCTGTCATTAGCTTTAGTATCTGAGAATTCCCTGCAACGATCATTTTGGAGAAACAGACTAAGTCTTCTAAATAAGACTTTCTACGTATACCACTGGATTCTGAACTCAATAAGTCGATCGGGGAGGTTGGAGTGTACTTTGGCAGCGCACCATTACATCCTGGCAGCGCCGAGTGTGAGAAGCAAAGCACTCGGATGTGAGGGGAGCCTAGGTAGAAACTGCAGATGCACCATTAATTTATCCCAGTTTAGGCTGTGGCACAGACTTCAAAGCTCCCTTTTTGTATCTCTGCGTGTGTCCCTTTGTCTTCCCCCGTGGCCGTGACCAACGTGGCCTTCTTGGTCACAGGAGCCAGGTGGAGGAGCAGGTCAGAGCGGAAGGGAAAGCAGCATGGATGCTGTCATTCACATAAGGCCCAGAAGGCTGAGTGGCCGGGCCCTGTAGGACCAACTGGCAGATGGCTGCCTCAGGATAATGACCAGGTGACATCTGCGGAGTGAACAAGCCGTCAGGCTATCAGACTCACCTTGACCCACCAGGGATGCCGGCCTGCCCATTCTCAACCTCCTCCTCCTCCTTCTCCTTATTCCCTTCGGTTATATCCAGAGACCTAGAAGTAGAACAAAAGTTTATTGATTTACCAAGTTTCTCGACTCTGGGAAAAGAGGTGTGAATGTGTCACAGGGGGGGGAAACACATTAACAGACTTTGTGTGGGTGTATGAATTGAATTTTCTTTCATTCACTGAAACGTAGTCACTGCCACAGTCGATACTGGTGCTCTGGCTATAAATGTATGTGACAGAACATTTACCTTTTTCCTAGTGGTTTATTAACCTTTAAGGTATAGTGTGTAAAATATAGTATCATTACACAATTCCCTACTTTAAGTATCGAGAAAAAAAAGGGAAGGGTATTTTCATATGTACATGCATAATACCTGAGCAGAAGCACTGCAGGATTTTTTCATATTATAAATTAATCCTTAGAATATTTAATTAATGTATATGATTAATTGACTCCATAAATGGTAACTAAGGTAATGTGGTACAAAATGATGGTACATTCTTATCAGAAGTTACCTGAACCAATTTAAACCGCAGTTTAAAACCTAACTTTACATTTTATAAATAAAGACTTTGGTGAAGTTCTAAATGGAACAGCTTATTTGACATTATACACCAGAATCATTTTTTTAATTAGTGAAATGTAATAAGGTAAGCTTTCTCATGACTGATAAACTGATTATTTGATTAATCGTTTAACCCCTCAATTCCTTAGTTAAGAGGAACTACATTTAGTTGTGAATCCAAGGAACACAATTGGATTAAGCACACGCCACACCAATGCAGCAACCACACCAACCGATTTATAATCAGTCCTACCCTTGTGGCCAAATTTACAGAAAATCCCTTTAAGTAGGATACAGGTTATTGTCAGACAGGCTGAATTGAGCTAGGCTACTTCCAGTAGAAAGTTTACATTTTCCCTTAATTAACTTGTTAATTGATGGGGTGATTTTGACAAGTCTTGTCTGCAGGGTCAAACACAAACACAGTCTATGTGATCCTGTGAGAAAGGTCGTCTTGACAGTAGTGAGATCAACAAAAGGTCACATTTCTTGTGCCATTTGGAAGTGAAGCTTTATGATACCAACTTGCCAAAATCAGAATCAGAGTACTGAATTATTTATAATTTGAGAGCCATGCACTAGTCTACTTATCTCATTAACACATGGGCAATACACCTGCTGCCAAAATGTAAGAGATATGCATTCAAACAAATCGGCTAATTAAAAGATGTATTGTTGTTATGACATTTCATTTATGGCTTACCAGAAGCTTGATGTTACAATAGATACGTTTAGATGTGTTTCCCGATGGTACATTGGGGAAGCAACTAGCAACCGCAAAGATAAGAGTTTGGTGACATCATAAGTGCTGATATGGGTTAAACTAAGCCCAAAGGGCACATTTTCATTTCAGAGTGGGGTTTTGCTTGTTGCAGAACTGGTCAGCTTTTTCTAACAGAACATGGAGGACTATGTAATATTGATTGTATTTGATTGTTTTGGACGGATGTATGGCCTGTTAACTATGCCCATATTCTCTTACCTTTGTGACTTACACTCCCTTTACTCTGACCCCATACGGGTGCTGCCACAGATGTCGCCTGTCAAATCCAATGTGCGCCAAAGCCCACGCTTTACTTTAAGTTAGTTTTAGCCATGCTCCCTGTCAATTGAAGGAACTAGAATTGAGATATTATTTAATATTTCATTGAGTTCAATAGCAGGACAAGGCAGAATCCCACACGCATGTTAAAACAAAAGGCAGGAGAGCCTTTGCATAACACAGATACCCATCCCCAGTCTCACAGTGACAATTGACTTGACAAATGCAATCTGCATCTATCTATTGTCTGTTTTGTTGTCTGTGTTTGAGGTGTCATGTCCCAGACCAGGCTGACCCCTGCTCCCCCAACCTTTTGGTGTGGCATGTCCCCTTTCCATTCATTTTGTGTCCCAGTCAATCCCCCCCCCCCCACAAAAAAAACCCTTATTGGCTTATTGGTTAATGTGAAGCTCTCCTCTTTCTCCCTTGTGCGCACATTGTATTATTGCATTGTTATTAATAAATATGTTTCTTGATTTAGCACTTTCAAGTACGGACTGGTCTTAAGTTTGTCTGTGGTAATTTTTACCATCACAATGTACATACAGTAGTTTCAATACATGTAGGCCTACCACTAGCCAGCACTCTATCCTACAAAGCAGGTAACCTCTAATGCAGTGTAGCAAAGCCAGATGTATTACATTCTCAGGATTAAAATGTCTTTATAGCCTGCTCTGGTGAAGAAAGAAATATACTGTATATGTTAGAATTATTATTATTATTTATATTTTTGTAATAATTTGTTGATTATACAATTATTACAAAAAAGTCAATTGTGATGTGTCATCTCCCATCTTTGAATACCTCAAGCTAAATTGTTTTTGAGAGTGGTAATTCACTCATATTTTGTACATACATATTTTGTGAAGAACCAATCATCTCTTGCATAATAGCCAAACAAACCTGTCTCTGGACTCCAAATTGGTGGTTTGGAGTCATCCCAATACATTCCCACTGTATAATAATAATAATAATAATGTATTTTTGTTGGTGTTTGTTGTGTCAGTAGTACCATATCGTAACATACGGTAGTCATATGTAAATACGGTTTATATACTTGTCTTTATATTTGTCTGCATAAATACTACATGATATTGTAGTTGGTAACACAATCCTTTTTATTCTATTCTATTCTTCACTATATTGGTATTAATTAATTAAGGCTCCGAAGCATCTTATTTTATCCAGTGTCCACATTAGAAGCCTGTCATAGTCAAGACAAGACAAGTACAGCAACAATCCACTGATTGAAAGCCTGATTGATTAAGGAATGCCTTCATCTGCAGTGATAGAAGTCATTAGCTTTTCTGAGCGGTTTTACCTTGTGTTCACTCCAGGTGGTTTACCCTACACCCTTTTGATTTTCAGTTTCATAACTAAATAAAATATGTAAATCAGCAGGTGTAACAAGTGAAATTTACCAAAGCGGAACCTTGAAATGATGGACTGCTGTCTTACTGTTATTATGGAAGATAATGCAATGTTTTAATAAAAGAAAAAAATGAAGGTGAAAGACCTGCACCCATTAAAATTAAGGAAAATCTGAATATGCCTAGAGGGACACTGAATGATTTTACTCTGAACAGGAAACTGAACAGGAAGACCTTTGCTACAATGTTTCTATTTACTATATTTTCTGTCATAGGTTGATTTTTTGCACGCTTGTTGAAATAAAGAATGAAATGGAAGGGAAAGATATAAGCTTTCATCAATATGATCAAATAACAATTACCATGGAAATTTAACCAAAAATGAATGCATCTGAGATATTTTAGAGTGCATTTGTTATTTACAGTCCCAAGTCTGGCCAGATATTTCAATTTCCCTTGCATTAACCAGGTCCTTGTGTATACATAGAATAATGCACTTGGGTGGATGATATAACATGATTTTCTGTTGCTGTGTATCCTTCCTTGTTCAGCTTCAGCCATATTCATTTCTCCACCTAATCCTCTCTGACTTTGTCTCGAAATCGCTGCTGTAATCTCCTCTCCTGTCAGTTCTCCACCTTCATATCAACAGCTCCACCAACAGGTGGAAAAAGGTTTTTCTCTGTATTACAGGATGTATCACCATGAATAAAAATCTGCCTCACTTATAAACAAAAAAAATGTGATTTTATATAGTATTTTGTTTTTATTTTTTATATTGTTTGTTTTTCAGCTATTAGGAAAACTGGAGCAACAGAGTCAGATAAAAGGAGGTGAACATAATTCTCTACTTTTGCTTTTGTTATTGATATCATTAGATATCATTAGTTTTAAAACCCAATGATTCAGGATAAAAACTATGAAATATCCTACACAAAGTTTCCTTCCGCTGACTTTTACTAAACGCCAAAGGCTGATACACAGCAAAAAATCAATAGGCCTAAACCTATACTTTTTTTACACTGTCATGTCATATGTGAAACCGTCCACCAGAAGGTAGAGAAGTCGATACTTCAGGCAGCCTGTGGTCTGCATTGAAGAATAATACTGCTTTTTGGGTTGTTTTTCTTGATATATCAGGGTGGTGTTAGCCTATGCAAGGATATACAATCTAAACAAAGTTGATTTGCATTTGCCCTTTAAAAGATAGGCCTATATGGTTTCGTTTTGACCATCTGGCTGACAGAAGCACATCACACCTTATTTATAGTAAGCCTACATGCTGCCATGAATGTGACTCTCTCCTTTCACACATGCGTAAATGATAAATTCACTGTTGTGTGGCTTAAATCTCAATGCCTATACTTCTTCCTTAAAATGGGATTAGTTTTTCATTAGACCAAATGAATTCTACATTATGATGTAGGCTATTGGCTTCAGTAGTTCAATGTGACGTTTTAACTGAATGAGGTTTTACTTATGCCAGTGGGTGCTCGGTTTGCAATTTGGACGATGCTATTTGGTTCTATCTGGTCCTATTAAAAGGAGACCATCGTAACAGGAAAATACTGTATGTGTCTACTGTAGCAAGAACCTGTGTGGGCTGCAGAACTCACGTTCTCATCCCCTTAAAGTTACTTGTGTCATGTACTTATTTAACTGCTTGTTTAACAACTTTATACATGTTTTAGGGTCAGACTTCACAACCATTACAATACATATTATAAGAGGAAAATACCTACTATAACATATTGGAAAATGGAATGATCTGTTGCTGAGTTTGTATTTGTGATCAAAATGGCCAAACTAAGTGCTAAAACCTGCTTCCAATAAACAGCATTTTATGTCAGAACAGATATTGTAATATTTTGATGATTAAAATAAGAAACGTCATCAAAAAGACTCAAACTGACAAACCACAATCATTAAAAGGAGAAGTGCTTTTCCTCGTGCCATCGTAGTATTAATTGCCATTAGCCATAAAAGCAATATCCTACAAAAATTATTGCATTTATCACATTTATTTATTGCATTAATATAAGAATAGTAATATTTTAGTCTTAAACCTAGTATTATGTTTTGTATTTCGTGCAGAAGCATGTGAATGGCAGGCATACTCCACAAACTGTACTTCGCCTCATAACACCAGGGGCGCTGTATTATATAATGGCACATTTGGGAAAAGACGTGGCAATCATATGACAAACTTCCGGTATTTTCTGGTGTGTTGACATCAGGTTGACGTCCGTCACTGCTAGCCGGTTTGTTGCGAACGCGAAACTTAATCGATCAAGCTGGTGTTTATTGTCATTTACATGTGCAGAACAATTTTAGCGTCGTAGGTGCTCAACAGCCAGTCTGGGCGAAAATGGATGGGCTGGTGTTGGTGATTTTGGGTGGTCTGCTTGAGGTTTGCAGCGGTGTCTCTGCGAACAGAGGGGGGTATCCGTCATATACTGATGAAATTCCTTTTAAAATCACTTGGCCAGGGTCAGAATTCACGCTGGTATGTCCTGTCAATTTATATTCTTCTTCTATAAAAGATTATAGAATAGGTAATGTGGCTGTATTTACAGTTGCTATGTTGCACCCTCCTGCACTCTGTAGTATAATTCAACGATGTTACTGCATTTCAGCCAACTTCTGGTGCACTTTACAACGAAGATGACTTTGTTATCATGACAACAACGGAGAAGGAGAAATACAAATGTATCCTGCCATCCGTGTCAGACGGAGATGGGGTGAGTGGCTGATTTATTTATGACAATATAATGTCTTTGTGTTTATCATTCAAAATGGTATTTACAGTACTTACCACAGGTTGGGAAAATATGTATTCCTGTCTTGATGAACCTACTATTTCTTTATATTTAATTTGAGATTCTACTGGAGGAAATTCTAAATTATTTGTTGAGATAAGATTTGGTGCCATATGGCTTTTAGAAAAAGACAAGTGGATATGTCTATGCAGCCCATTGGCTCGGGGAGATTGATTAGCCAGAGAGGTGTGTCCTTCAAATCCATGTTAAGCAAAGGCAAGCAAAAATGAATTCCTACTTGCTCACTCGCTCTTGCTACAACGCTCTGGAGTGTCAGCTAAATTAAAGTACAAGAAAAGAAAGAAGTCTAGAGAATGTTTTTCTGCTGTTAAATGTGCTTGTGTTGCTACATAGTCTAATACTGGTGTTTTTTTCTCTATTTATTGGCATTTGCATGACATCTTTGTCTCAGGATGAGAATAAGGAGTATAAAGGGCTTGCTCCAGGTGCTCTACTTGAGCCACTCTTTAAACAGAGCAGCTGTTCGTACAGGGTAAGCCCCTTCCAGTTTTACTTATATTTGGTATCTAACCAAAGTATTGGGTTTACACTGAAAGTTAAAATCTGTAGACCAGAAGAGCTTATGAAAGGAGTATTATTAGTTTAGAGTAAATTTGGTATGATCTAGTATCAATACGCAATTTTCTTTTCAAACCTTCTATTCTGGCAATTCAGTTATTTCCACATAGTGAAAACAGGCATAATACCTGAGAAGAATTAGTGGTTTGTCTCCAGTCACATGGAGGCAATCTGAGAGGAACTTCTCTTGGCTAAAGCCATGTTTTAACGTAAACCTGAGGCACATCATTGCACAACGCACATAAACACACACACACACACACACACACACACACACACACATGCAGTGTCTTTGTTATGTTTTTGGTATTCTGCATAACAAGAAAGGCACATAACTATAGGGTTTGATGTGGAAAGAATACTACATTTGAAATTTTCAGATACTGCAAAATTACAAAATTACTTAAGAATAAATGGATTTTATTGCTCAATATATAGGCCTATTTATAAAGAAATTAGAAAGTACTGTACTGCTTTCCTAATTATCAAATTTTATGACTTCAATTTCTCTCACATACCCACTGTAGTACTAAATGAAACTGTTCGTGTTCCCATCTTTATTGTCTTTGGTTGTGGTCATTTTAGATTGAGTCATACTGGACGTATGAACTATGTCATGGGAAACACATAAGGCAGTACCATGAAGAGAAGGAGACTGGTCAGGTGCGTTTTGCTGAACTAAACTAATTATTTTCTCATGGTTATGCTTATAAAAAATAATTACTTATTTTTCCATAGAAAATCAATGGTCAGGAGTACTTCCTTGGTAACCTGGCGCAACAAAGCCAGTCGGCAGGGACAGGTGAGAGCGGTTATGTTGACTTCAGATTTTGGAATAAAGGAGTGTATTATAGCTTTAACATTCTGCTATGTATAAGTTAAGACTTACATTTTTATTTTTTATTTTCAGAAAAAGTCGAGGAGGCAGACAAGTCAGAACCTGTCAAACAGGTACTATGTAATAATAAATCACCTTTAGACACCTGAATCTAATAATTTAGAATAAGGCATATCATTCCAATTATTGTCTATTTATTTATTTATTTATTTTAATTTATTTAATGTAAAATATACATTACACCGTACTGAACTCAAGGTAGGTGTTGCACTTTTTTAACATACCTTAAGTTTATTGATATGTTATTTCTGACTGTGAGTGTGAGGGTAGGTCAGAGATGATTGGTTACAATCCAGAAATGATGTCATACCTGGGACTAAATCTGACTGGCTTTTTTTTTTCGTGATCTTTTTCAGAGGGGAATTTTAGCAAAATGACACGTTATACAGATTTACAAATTACTCTAGCCCCTTCAGGTCCCTTCAGACAACACAACTGTGAAACTGAAAAGTAGAATTTTACAATAAGGGACCTTTAATTTTTCTTGTCTTGTATTTGAGTATAGGTGCCAACCAAGAATATTGAAGGCCAGTTGACTCCCTACTACTCGATGGTGTTGGGGAACGGGACCCCTTGTGTGTTGAAACAGAACGACCCCCGCTCCACCACGGTGCTGTACGTGTGCCATCCAGAGGCCAAGCACGAAATCCTGTCTGTCGCCGAGGTCACTACCTGCGAATATGAGGTGGTGGTGTTGACTCCACTGCTCTGTGCTCATCCACAGTACAGGTAGAGTCCTGGGTGTCTGCCACAGTGTGTTGGAGCATCTATTACTGACTTTGTGTAGCCCCGCAAAACATATTTATGAGGGGTGTGAAATTATTTTTTAAACTAATGCTTTTGATTAGAGTGATCTTTTTTTTAATTATTATTATTATTTCTAAAATAGTTTGATTATATTAAATAAAGTGTGCATGCTTTATTCAGTGATGTTTATTATTACCCTATATTTTTCGGATGCTTTATTCACGGGGCAAGCAGTTTGATAAACCACTGGTGTAACCGTGCATTGATAAAGCGAGTTCAACGTGCCTGGTGAACTTTCCCTCCCAGGTTCAAGTCGTCCCCAGTGAACGCCATATTCTGCCAGTCTCTGGCAGGCTCCCCTCTGAGACCTCAGCGCCTCACCCAGCTGGTCAGGGAGCAGCAGGACCAGCTCAAACCACCTTTCAGTACGGCTCCTGAGGCTAGGGAGGTGAGAGCGCCAAAGGTACAGACAAACGGCAGGGCAGGCAAGTGGGTGCTCGTCGCGGAAATGTGAACCTGCTCACTCACGCATGTGTGACGCAAATACAGGAGGAAGTGTCCCCTGTGACCGAGGAGGCCTTCACCTCCACCCACAAGCCGATGACAGTCGGCGGGCAAAGCCAGGTCACCGTCGGCACCACCCACATCTCCCGCCTGACGGACGACCAGCTGATCAAGGAGTTCTTGAGCGGCTCGTACTGTCTGCACGGGGTGAGGCCTGCACGCTTCCTACACGCGTCGGTTTGTGGAGGGCTTAATAATCCACACACGCTTGATTCTGTGGTCGTCCCTAACCCTACCATGTGTTTTCAGGGGGTTGGCTGGTGGAAATATGAATTCTGCTATGGCAAGCATGTCCACCAGTACCATGAGGTATGGACCTACCGTCACTGTTGGTTAAAGCGGTTCGATTGGCCTTGTTTAACGAGCGACCGTGTGCCTCGTCTCCCAGGACAAAGAGCAAGGAAAGAACATCGTCGTGGTTGGGACCTGGAATGCGGAAGAGCATCTTGACTGGGCCAAGACCAACGTCGCCCGCTCCTACCAGCTCAAGGAGGACGACGTGCAGAAAGTCAAGTATGCCGTATATTGTATCATCGTCCTCGGGTTTTGTTCACTTTGTGCAGTTGTTAACGTATGGTTTTTCCACTGCAGGTTGGTTTCCCACTTCTATGGCCACGGGGATGTGTGTGATCTGACAGGGAAGCCCAGACAGGTCATTGTCAAACTAAAGTACGTAAGCCTTCTTATAAGACTCTTTAGAGGAGATAACTCAAGGTTTTTTTTTTTTAAACTGTTAGATCTACTAACAGTTTGATTTTAGGCAAAAGTATATTACATTTCTCTCATCTCTGTCAGATGCAAGGAGTCCGAGTCGCCCCATGCAGTCACTGTCTACATGCTGGAGCCTCAAACCTGCCAGTACATCCTCGGGGTAGGTTCAACTGTGACCTGAGACATACGTCAACAGACGTCACACACACACACTGGCCTATGAGAGCGCTTGTCAGGTATTGACAAGCAGAAACGCAATTCTCGCTGATTTGAATGGAGCATCTGTGACGGCTGATGGATTTTTTTTCCTGCGTATGTTGTGTTTTTGTATTGATCAGGTTGAGTCACCGGTTATATGCAGAGTTCTTGACACTGCCGATGAGCAGGGACTTCTATCCATCTCCAGCTAAACGCACCCAACCGCAGCAGGACGTGAGCGCACGGTGGTGATGTGCAGGACTATGTAGGAGGGCACACGGGAAGCTAGAGGACAAATCTGAAAATATAAAGACTGACTGTGGAGGATAACAGATGCCTGTCAAACTGCGCTTGAAGGTCAAATGGAGCCTCAGGGAGCCGTAGGCTGAAGCTGGAATGGATTGGAACCTGGGATTGTGTCTCAGACCCTTGCCGATCCTGTGGTTCTTCACCATGTGTCACAAAGGCCACAGAAGTATACAGATTTTTATTCCTACCAGCTTCACTCATGATGAGCCATCAATCAGAAAGGGAGAGTCTTGACTATATTTGCAATAAAAGCCTTTATACTCTTGTTACATGCGGCCCGTTAGCCTGGATGGTGCATAGTTAGAAACCTCTGCCCTAGAGTGCGCAAGGGGCCGCGCCGCATTACAGCCTGACACATTGGACAGACCTGGGAACACCAGAATCCAATAGGACAGACACCTCACTCCCAAAGGCCTTGTTCTTCATATTTATGCTTTACCTTGGTTCTTGATGAAAACAGAAAAATGGATCAGGGGATTCATTATTTTCAGGGGCATAACACAATGTTCATGATGGTTTTATTGTAATTTTATGTGTGTTGCTATTTGGGTAATTTCAGTTTATTTAGATGCTTGACTCTTTTGGCACTTTGCACTTGTAGAACTGATGAAAAACGTATATGAAGAAGTGTTTTGCAGCTATGAGAATGGGTTATGTTATTTTATAGGGGGAGTGAGCATAACTTATTAACTAGCTTGTGCTGTTAAATGGCAGAGCGTTGTGTCTTTGATTAAAATGTCATACAGGTGTAAATTCTTAGTGAGTCTTCTTAAAGGCTTCTTAAAAGCTGTGGTTTTATAAAATATTACACGGGCTGGTTCTGATTACTACTGTGTCTTGGGGAAATTATAATTGTATGAAATATGTATATTGTATGAAATATGAATTGATAACACAAATGTCAAACCCTGCTTCATAGTGTTCCACAATGTTACCACAAAGGTGAGAAATCAACTTATGCAAATCGTTATCCATCTCGTCAATAATGAGCCACCAGGGGGCAGTGTTCCCAAAGATTTGTTATAAGCTTGATATTAGTGTTATGGTCAGGCTTGCAGTTCACGCTTGAACCTAAAAATGTTATGAATTTAGTTGGGGGTTGTAGAACTTTTACAACTGAAACGGATTATTAATAATTCTACCAAATCATACATTTTCACCTATTCCAAAACAACCTAAACATACAAGTAATTATTGATGAAAACCTAATAAGCTGCTCTTAAACAATTTGCAGACTTGTACTGACACACAAGCAAAGCATTCCATTCCTAGAGTACAACATTTATCAAATGTTAAAAAACAGAGGTTACTTGTCAATTAGACAATTCAGGATAGTGGTGACGCTCAGAACCATTGCACTTGCCAAACATTTATTGAGTTATAAAATGTACATCGTCTACAGACATTTTTCATATCAAGACAAAGACATTGAACAGTAGAAAATGTCATGTCTGTAAAAAAAGATTCCCATTAGTTCATAACACTTTTGGACAGACATTTCCATCACAAATCCCCTATTTCCCCACACTAAAGTCCTTAACAGTGGCCCCTAATTCAATGTTTACCACTTGAAGTGAATTTAACACACTGCAAAGAATAACAGCAAGCAAATAGTGATCCCAGGCATGACCAGGATGTCCATATCCTTGTAGTTTATCTACTAGACCGAGGGTATGGGGATCTGGTGCACGGAGGTGCTCTCAATGTCCTGCAGCGCATCTTGGTGAGTGTGGTAGTGCATGGCTACATAGGGTTTAGCAAAGCCAAAGGTCTGAGAGCTTACAGGCTGCAGATTGTTAGGGGAGCTGGGCCCTGCGGAAGGACTGCTGTTATAGATACTGTAGTAGGGCTCAATACGAGTGTTGATGGGTGTGGAGGTGCTGGGGGGGCGAGGCTTGCGTCCACCCGTGGCCCTCGGGGTGCCCGCGCAATCCCTGGAGTGACTGGGCCCACAGGCTTGGTCCACCAGCCTCTTCTGGGGCTTGGGCGACAGCACGTAAGCCGAGTTGGTCTCGTGGTGGGAGGACTTATTGCGGTTGACCTCCAGGCTTCCCTTGCCCATGGCGTGCAGCCGAGTCTTCTGCTTGCAGCAGAGGAAGCCCAGCGCCACCCACTGGAGGCAGCACAGGACGCGGCGGCGGAGCCCCGCGCTGTTGCGGGAGTACACAAACGGATTGATGCCCGACTTGAGAAAGATGAGCACGAAGCCGCACAGTTCGAACTGGTAATGCGCAAAGCTGCTTTCTGTGGACAACACGTCCTGCGCCAGAGAGACCCCCATAGGCAGACAGCAGAGCAGCACGGAGAACACTATCACCACGCAGGTGACCACCGCCTTGGAGTCCTTGGCCGTGGCCAGGTTGACCGTGGACACCAGCTGACAGCAGGTCGCTCCCTGGGCGGCCCCCGGCACCGCGGGGGGCTGGCCGGCGCCGTTGGCGTAGGAGTGCGTCCGGACGTGCTGTAGTTTGTTATACGTCTGGTTGCGGTAGAGGGAGGGAGGCTGGGCCACACACTGCATGCCCTCGAAGCCCGCGGCGACAAGGGGAGGAGGAGGGGGCCGCGTGGCGTCCACGGTGATGATGGGGCATTTCCTCACGTTGGCGTTCTTCTTCAGCGTCTGGGCGATCATCAGGTAGGACACGGACACCACGGACACGCAGAAGGCGAAGTCGGCCAGGTAGACGTAAAGCACCACCCTGGCCCGCCCACCTGCCAGGCCAAAGTGGGGCAGGCAGGGCCCGTCTTTCCGCGGGTAGGCGCGCGTGGTGAGGAGGGCGGCCATGGTGAAGCTGGAGGTCCACAGCAGGGCGGTGAGGGCCAGCGTGCAGGGGAAGGAGGCCGTGCGGTTGGGCTGCTGGCCCAGCACCATGCGCAGTCTGTGCAGGGCGATGACAGCTACGGTCTCCAGGGACATGATGATGAAGCCCGAGCTGGTCAGGTGGAAGGCGAAACAGAAGCTCTTGGACACGCCGTCACCACCGCCGGCGTCCAGGAAGAGCACCAGGGCGAACATGGGAGCGGTCACGCAGCAGATGAACAGGTCGCAGAAAGACAGGTTGAGGATCATGAAGTCGAAGTTGGTGCGAAACTTGCGAAAGGCGGGGTCAAAAAAGGAGAGGAACACCACCAGGTTGCCGTAGGAGCCCAGGCAGAAGATGAAGATGAGGAGGAAGGAGCAGGAGGTCAGGGTAGCAGTGTGAATCACAGCCCAGCCCGAGGAGGCCTGCGGGCCCAGCGTGCTATTCAGGTTCTGCTGCTTGGGTACACCCACCAACTCTGGCGGTGTACCAGTGGCATTCATTGTAATAGGAATGGATGGAGATCACGCACTCATTGGTTTAAACATCATTCTTCTTGAAGGGTTACAAGACGATGGCACAATCTACCACCTCCACCATTGCTGACTCCATGGCATAATGCTAGAAAGGATAAATAAATAAAAAAAAATATATATATATATTAGCTATTCTCTCATACCAATTATTCATATGGTAAATTAAAACAGCTGAGACATACAATGCATTTTGTGCATACAAATAGTTTTTCAAACAAAAAAACATATCAAACGGTGGAAATCCATGTGCAGTGACAGCAATGGATTTTCCATTGTAGCTATACAGTAAGCTCACAATACAACCGCTGCATTATGAAATATTGGCTTATTGTCCCTAGCCTCATCACCCATTTCAATTATGTTCAGTAATTATCCTATCCTATGTGTACGCACTAAGATAAAGAAAATAGCTATTTCAAATAGGCTATATATTTTCGTGCATATAAATAAAACGCATTTTCATATCTTCAGAAATGTGTCAATTGTGGAGCACACAACGGCTTCAAAAACATGTTTGTCGCAGTAGCCTACCCCAGCATAACAACATATTGATAAAATGGATACGTTACCTTTCAAATCCATAGCATTGTTAACGCACATAGCCTGCTGCAGAATAAAGAGCCAGGCGACATTCGATTTCTAGGCGACGTATCCATCCTTTTTTACAAGAGCAACACCGCTAGATGTACATGGAAAATTTGTATGAAGTCACTGCCGACGTATCAAGGCATGTGTATCTATACTGCATACAAGTATTACGGTGCAGCCTCAGAGAAAACCTCTTATCCCTACCACATTTTAGCCAGTGTCCTACAGCTATAGTAAGTAGTATTATAAAGCATTTTTCCTCTGACTCACTGGACAAATTGACAGGTTAAAATTAAATGGGTTTCAAAGCCATTGTCGTGACGAACCTACTGTAACATCAGTCTGCATGAGCACTTTTTTTTATAAATTAAATGTCGATTAAATGCTGTCTGCAAAATCATTTATTCGCAATGACACGAGTCTATCTGTGCCTGGATTCTTATGTATAACCACCTGCTTTGAACGCTTAGTTTTTTCTGAAAATTCATTTATTTTCATATTAGTGACTTTCAGTTTTTTCCCCCCCTAAAAGAACATGACCCCCAATTGCCCTTTTCAGTTCCAATGGCCTTTATTTACATACAGACACAGTTTAATTATCTGCAGACGTTTTGGGTGTTTGTGAATTTGGGTGTTTGTGAAAAAGTGTTCAATTTTTGTTAATAACAATTTATTAGTTTTCATCATTAAATAAGCAAACAGTGCATCTAAAAAAAAAAGACACGTCAATTTTGGCACTACCC
>JAOEHI010000007.1:4569550-4594432 GCA_025447815.1 Percopsis transmontana | reverse complement strand
TTTCCACTGGCTCGAGGACTCAGTATAAATGCCCTGTGATAGAAAATAAAAAAGTAGAGTAAATGATATGAACTTAAACTTACAGCTGCACACACACACACACACACACACACACACACACACACACACACACACAGTCATCACACACAAGTGCATGAAAACACACACCGTACACATCCTCTGTGAAGTCATGAATTGGCAGGTTGGGTTGCTTTTCTCAGCTGATTCTTTGTTCACATTGGAGATAGTTTGGTGTGAACCACGGCAAACGTTTAGATAACAACAACAAAAAAGAAAAGAAAAAAAATTGTCTACTGGGGTTCTGTTCTGGCCCCCGCATCTCTGCTTACCGGAAACATGGTGTCTGTGGGCCTTTTTCAAGGCTGCAGTTCGTTTGTGTGTGTGTGTGTGTGTGTATACACAAGACAAGTGTTGGATTGTTGCGTTTTTGTTAATTCTGTAGCACAGGTTTGAATTTTTGCTGACAAAACAAAATGTCGCCAAAACCTGGAAACCCTCTAGATTCTGGTACCAGCCAAAGTTCTGTCCTATGCCAGTGCAAAAGTCACTCATAAACTCACACTAACAACACTCATAAAAACGCTCATGTTGGACATTAATGAGACGAAGACCTATTAAAGTACACTACTGCTCTTTATTTATTTGTGTATTTAACAATATACAAGTTGAATGCTTATCAATGAAAAGGAAGTGCTTCCATATGCGCACATGCACAGCGTTAAACCAGCTTGAGATGAGAATGAGTTTACCAGACGCAATGGGAAAGAAAATATAGCATTGGCAACCGTGGGACATCTCTGGACAAAGCGGAGCTAGAATGATTTCTTGATTTAGAGTCCCCAGTCACCCATATATCTAGACCAATTTACATGGCTGACTCAAAACCGGCTGCGGATCTCTTCTGGGCTTTGGCTTGGCTCATCGGCAGTCTGTTCCTTCTGGAAACAACCCCCCATGGTATGGGCTCTGTGTGTTGTTGTCATTTTCTTCTCTCTTCGGTATATCGTATAGTCGTATTCATCATATTCATCATATTGTAATCAGCAGTTTATTGATTTGAGACAGAATGAGGTAGGAATATAATTTAATGTGTCATAAATATTCAAGGTGGGATACATCCATCCTGAATGGTCGGCACTATTGTTCACAGAACAGCTGTTGGATGCATTAAGCCTTCTTTGAGCATTACTTCCTGCTCCAGAATTAAAGATTATGAAAAGAGGATTTCAGGGAACCCTGACACTTAGAGTCCAGATAAAATCCGGAGATCTTCCTGACAAGGTAGAACAGAATATAGATATAATGACTAAAGATGTCTATCTAGAGTAGAGCAGCATTTCATAGTTAACATTTCATACAAAATAGAGTGTATTAATGCCCTACAGGGGATACTTTTGGGATCGTGTTGTGTAGACATGTCTTCACATTAGAAGCAAACCTGACTTGAGCCGACCAGGCTAGAGCAGCCCGGTGGTGAGAGCCCGAGGCTGCACGCTTGAGTCTGCCAGCTCGCCTGTTTTAATAGGCCAAACAAACTATCACCGCAGAATAACCATAGCACGCTTTGCGGAGAGGACGACGGCATCTGTCAGCTTCTGCGGCCCCCTCATAAATCCATCCATGTGGTCGAGGCCCCTCTCTAACTAAAGTAGCGCTATGCATTAGAAGTGGCATTTGAAAAGGCCATTGGGCGTTATGACAATGGTGTGGTTTCCTCATCACGTAAGGAAGACTAAGATTGCTATTTTTAGACTGCAGCCCCCCCTACACCTCAGTGGGAAATATTTATGTCCACAGCCTCAAACACATACGTTTTAAAGTTTTAAAGACAGGATTCCGTTTTAGGAACAGAAATAAACACGGTCTCACCAAACCGGTCTTTTAACCAGCCACATGTAAACAGGAACTGTGCCAGTCCCTCAAACACCAGATCCCGATGCGATACTCCGATCACGATCACATCTGTCAGTATAAACGGTGGCTTCCTCGCCACGCGCTGCCCATCCGTTCGCTACAACCCCCCCTCTCTGATGTTTACCCAGACGACGCCAACACCGTGAGCGAGAGCGCCGAAATCGTGGACGTGAGTCCCTCCATCACCACCAACTTCATCGGGCAGAAGACCAGCGAGCCGGGGAACGACATGTGTGAGCGCTCCTGTGAGGAGCTCAGCACCATGTTCCAGGAGCTCAAAGGTCTCCGTGTGGTAGTCAGCAACCTGATCGACGGCCTGCAGAAAGTAGTGAGTACCTTCCGTCCGTCGAGTACTCTATTATTACTCTATTCTACTATTTAGGCTTAAGTGATGCCCCACACAGGTTTAGCACCAGTGTGTTATTTTAGGACAGCCTGTTGCGTCAAGTCAATGCTAAATAACCACATGACTGAAATCTATCTCTAAATAAGAGGAATGAAAATGAATGAAAAATAACAAAGGGATATTTTACGATGGTCCGACCAGGACCTACCAACCAAAATGAAGTTACTGGGCAACCCACATGGGTTTAAAAATAAACAGTAAGTAGCAGCAGTGGCGTATATAGAGTCGTCGGTGATCCCTGAACCCGTTTGACCCCGGCTAGATCCTGTGGCAGGGAGTCAGTCAGGCAGATTTTATGACATGTTACATGTGGATATAGGAAGTGTTCCCCTGGCTGCAATCGAGTCCAGTCTAATGTCTGGCTGTGTTTAAGCAGCCCATGTGCTTCCTTTGGGAGCCTCCCAGCAATAAGAGTGTCTGGGCATGAACCTTGGGAGAAAAAAAAAGCATGTAGGATGAGAAGGGTCCCAGAGGCTCGTGCAGACCGAGTGGTGTGTCAAACTTTAGAGCTGCACACTGTTTCCTGCTCCCTCCAACACACCAGTCTCTCTCTCCCTCTCTCTTTCTCTCTCTCTCTCTCTCCTCTCTCTCTTTCTCACACACACACACATTTTCACACCCAGACCTTGGTAGTAGTTTATTATCTGACAGTTCCCAAGTGCTCTGAAGTACAGCCAGGGATCCCCTAAGTCTCCAATCAGGTCGAGGGGGTTACAGCCAAGCGAGTCGAGCAGCATGTTTGGACGGGCTGTTTTCCCAGAGCCATTTAAGATGTAGAGACCACAACAAAGGCTTCAGAATGAGGCTGAAGTATTCCCAGTTTACCAGTAATCACCAGAACGCCCGCATACCCCCCTTTGAAAGAACCAAGGTGTTTGTGGCTATAATTTTCTAGTAAACATCCACTTTTCTTGCTTGTAGAATGCTTCCTACCTCCGTGGTTGAAATAGACCCCATTCCCTACCTGTCTTATGTTGTGTCCTTAGACAGAGGAGAACACTGTCATGAAGGAAGCTCTTGGGAGGATGAAGAACACTAAGGAGAAAAACATGTGCTGGCAAGATGGCCGTCTGTTTGAGGATAAGGAAGACTGGGTCGTAGACAGCTGCACCAAGTGTACCTGCCAGGTAGGCTCAAGTGTTACTGGAATACGTCAAGATATGTAGGGAATAAGTGAGAAGTCACAGAATACGTGTTTCACACTCATTGTTATTAATTCATGGCAGGAGTCCAAGATAGTGTGCCACCAGATTACATGCCCACCTGTGGCCTGTGCCAGCCCCTCCTTCATCGATGGCGAGTGTTGCCCCGTGTGCATGCGTAAGTAGTAAAACATTACGGCCTAGTAGCCAGTAAACACCCAAGTGTGCATGTACGTACATTTATTAATACAATACAGTTTTATACATGGGTTGCTTTTAAAATTCAAAATGTCAGAGAAACAATATTCCATGCATATTAACTTTTAATAAAACTGTGGTGCTGTAGCCTAGTCTCTCTGAGCCAAGCTCGTCTTTTATAGATAGAAATGAACGCCACTCTGAACTTTGTTCAATGGGCGTTTTTAAGATGATGTCATGTAACAAACAGTCTAAAATAAAAACAGTGTGGTCATTGCCTTTTTCCCATCAAACTTCATTTGAACACACAAGGGAATGAGTGCAGTCTGTTTACATATAAAATGACTTCATGAGCGTGCTGTTCACGTGTTCAAGCTAAAGACAGTGAGGACGGCTGGTCACCTTGGTCAGAGTGGACCGAGTGCACGGTCACATGTGGCACAGGAACCCAGCAGCGGGGCAGGTCCTGCGACGCCACCAGCAACCCTTGCACTGGGCCCTCCATCCAGACCCGCAAATGCAGCCTGGGCAAATGTGACAGTCGTGGTGAGTCGGTTTGCAAACCGTGCCTCCGTATTCACTTGGACTTGAACACTGCATAGTCTCAGAGCACAGCCCCACCATTGTGCTATCTCCATTCTTCTGCCAAATCCTCAGCAGTATAATGGTGATATAAGACAAGCAGCTGTTAAAGTATGACATATGAGTGGATGTAACGTGATAGAAATGTTCAAATTCAAAGCTCCTAAGGGTGGGGTTAAGTAAAAAGACAAAAGACAAAAATGATATATTCCAGTTCTGTGTGACAAAGTTTAATCGTCAGAGTTCTCTCATGCGCTCCACATCTGTAAGACCAAATCTGAGGAGGGTGTAAGATGGAGGGTGTGTCCGGTGGATAATAAATCCAAATAAATCCTGCTGGGATTTAAAATGTGTTCCATTGCACAATAACTCATACTGTACTCTACTACACTACCACACACCACAAGTGTGAAAGATAAGGTGTAGTGGAAATCTTTCTATCTTCCTACTTGATGCTGAAAGTGATGATAGATGATTATTAGCAATGCCTTAATGGTAGCATTAGTCATCATGGCTAATGTGAATCTCTGTGGATCTGAGTTATTAGCTAAACTAGGTCAGGCACTGGTGGTTGATTTGCCCTTAATAAATCTGCCTAATATTTAAAGAAAATACTGGAATGGGATCCTGGAACAACTTAGAAAAGAATGGCTGAAAACATAGCATCTGTGTTTTTCTGACCTCTGGCTGACGTGTTCTGACCTCTGGCTGACGTGTTCATATTTTATTGTGCAGTTCGCAGGGATGGCGGCTGGAGTTTGTGGTCGCCATGGTCTTCCTGCTCTGTGACTTGCGGGGAGGGCCAGATCACCAGGATACGCCACTGCAATGCCCCCGTGCCACAGCTAGGGGGCAAAGACTGTGACGGCAGCGGTAGAGAGACTCAACGCTGTGAAGCCAAGCCATGCCCTAGTGAGTACGGCAGCCCAGAGGGGACACCAATACCATGACCACAACACACATCTGGAATGACTATCTTGTCCCATTGTACCGCTTACCTGGGGCTGCATGACTTTGGACCGGCCTGCTGGTTTGTCTTTGAGCAATTGGTGACCCAAATCAGCTCAATATGTTTGCCCCATCGCCAGACTCCTCTGTCTGCAGAACTGGAACTAACCTTTTGGATTGCGGTTTATTAATATAACACAGGAATACCAAAGCAACATACAAATTGGGGTTAATAAAACGCTAACATTTAATGTTATTATTTGTTCTTTAGTCGATGGTGGTTGGGGACCTTGGTCTCCGTGGGCAACCTGTTCAGCCACTTGCGGAGGTGGCGTCAGAAGTCGGACCCGTGTGTGCAACAGTCCTGTACCTCAGTACGGTGGAAAGAAGTGTGTCGGGGAGGCCGGCGACAGTGACATCTGCAATAAAAATGACTGTCCTATTGGTGAGTGCCACCAGAAGCACCTTGTCCTGAATCTTTACATTTGAGTGTTTCATCTTACTGGTAATGATCTGGACTTAAATGTAGTGGGCAAGACCGTCATGTTTTTGCGAGCTCCACAGTTTGTTCCGCTCTACAAATCAGTCTGTAAATTTTCCATTCAAAGTCATTTGTGATAGAGGCGGTGCCAATAGGTGTCAATCAAATAATTTGCAGGCAATCGGACCTCCTTCAACCAATCAGAACAAGACTAACACAGACATGTTAATTGCTGTCGGCATCAACTGAACCACCCACCTGGAGGCTGATTGGCCGGTGGTTAAACCTACACGGTTTTAAATTCCCAGACTGATGTGCAAAGTAGAGCTTGCAAAATCAGCACATTTTTCCCAAGCTAGCCATAAATCACTATTTAGGATATTTCAGCCAGTGGGAATGTATCCCCTAGGCAACAAACTATAATGAGTCCGATAAAAAATTTAATTCTCCGAAGATAAAGCTGCCCCTGCTGATTACTGTTTTTTTTGGCTCCATTTTTTACAGACGGCTGTCTATCTAACCCATGCTTTGGTGGAGTGGACTGCAACAGTTCCCCAGACGGCTCCTGGGAGTGTGGCCCCTGCCCTGCTGGTTTCCGTGGAAACGGCACCCACTGTGAAGATGTCAATGAGGTAAATAGCTGCGAATGCTTTCCTGCATTTACACAGCTGGATTTTTTTGTCAATAATACTATTCATCCATATGTGCCAATGGTTCCATTTCTCCTCAGTGTGACATGGTGTCTGATGTTTGCTACAAAGTGAGTGGAACCCAGCGCTGTGTCAACACGGACCCAGGTTTCCACTGTCTGCCCTGTCCAAAGAGGTACAAGGGTACCCAGCCGTTTGGCATGGGCGTGGAGGCTGCCAAGAAGAACAAACAGGTGGCTCACTGTTACTCTCATTCACGTTATTAATTGGCAGGCATTCATACTCTTTGTGAAACATAAATCAATAAATCAGATGATAACACATGGGAATTCATTGGCATCCAGGCTCTAGGCATATTTGATTTGGCAAAAAAGTTGGTGTGGATTTTTGCATGTCAGAGTCCAAGTTATGAATGATGGAAGCTATAGTCCTGGTGATTTACAAGGCTAATTCTTAGAAAATGTGCATTCATGGCTTAAAGCAGGGCCCTGAGCTACCGTTTATGCTTTTAAATCACCGTGATCGATTATCACAGCGGGAAAATGTCTCTGCTGATTTCTCTGTAAGATAGAAAGCAAGGCCGTATATGTCTGTATTTGTACTGTAGAGTAATAGTAGTGTTAGTAATAGTAATAGTACTGTAGAGTCTGAAGTAGATTGCTGCCATATTTTTATTTACATATCATGACTAAAAAGTAAGATAATTTTAAACATTATTCTTTATTAGCATAGCTACAGGACTTTGGTAATCACACGTAAATATTTTCTAATGATTGTGGCCCAAAGTCTGTTCTCGTGAACCCTGACTTCATAGATTCCTTGGAAAGTTAGACAGTTTGCCATGCCACTCTGACTTGCATAGTGTTCCTTGTGGAGCACTTTGTTGTTCGTTGGCCTCTATAGCTGCTTGGCTTTGAACTAGCGTCCCGTTTTCACAAATTGATTTGGGCGAAGGGAAATTATCTCATAGTTGCTGCAAACGGTCTTCATTTCCTAGCCTCTATCAAAGGACTTGGTATCATATTGGCCTCCTGGAACTCATGAAGTGGCCTCCATAACTGGAGTTATGTTTATAATTTTTTTAACACGTGCCAGTTATGTATAAACAAACTAAAATACAAAGAGCAATGGAAGGTGATGAGAAGGTGGCTGATATAGTGGACAATGTCAAGAAGTACCAATACCAATACTATGCTCAATACCAATGCTATGCTATACTAAAAGCCCTTTGAAGGGAAAAAAACTAAAATAATTCATATTCTATTACTAATATATAACCTTAATCATATCCAGGTGTGCGAGCCAGAGAACCCATGCAAGGACAGGACCCATAACTGCCACAAATATGCTGAATGTATCTACCTCAGCCATTTCAGCGACCCCATGTACAAATGTGAGTGTCGGACTGGTTATGCTGGGGACGGCTTCCTCTGTGGAGAGGACTTTGACCTGGACGGCTGGCCCAATCAGAACCTTGTGTGTGCAACCAACGGCACCTACCACTGCAAGAAGGTATAGACACTATTAGTCATAGCCCTTACAGGTACCTTGCCTTGCGTATGCACTATATATGGAATAATGATTAACTGTAATGTAGTTGCTGCATTTTCTTCAGTGGTTGTGAGATGAAAATATTCAAAATTCAATTTAAAATATAAAATTATTTTATATCTAATTGTACTATCACACATTTTCATGTTGTTCACGATTGTTTATATTATACATTGTTTGTAGAATAACAATGTGATTGTCTAATGCAGTGTCCAACATATTTATTAAACTCATTTCTTTCTCATGATTCAGGACAACTGCCCCAACCTGCCCAACTCTGGACAAGAGGACTTTGATAAAGATGGTCAGGGAGACGCTTGTGACAAGGACGATGATAATGATGGAATTGTAGATGAAAGGGTAATTTAATTCATTTGACTCAACCCCATGCAGTTCAACGTCGAACATTTGACGAATTTCACAATTCCACATTGTAACAAATGCATACTGTTTTTTCAGGACAACTGTCCCCTCCTGTACAACCCCCGCCAGTTTGACTTTGACAAGGATGAGGTGGGCGACCGCTGTGACAACTGTCCCTATGAGCACAACCCTGCTCAAACAGACACCGACAACAACGGAGAGGGCGACGCATGTGCGGTGGACATTGATGGAGATGGTAAAAGATTCTCGTTTAGACAGGCTAATGATTAAGTCATTATTTATCGACATTTAGTACGATTATTATCAGTTCTGTTAGCAGCAGCTTGTGTCCAGCATCGACAGCCAGGCTTAACAGTCTTTTTTTATAATTTAGTAATTGTATGGAATATATTTAAAATATTTTGGTTCATTTGCTGTTTTTAATTGATATTTGGCGGAATTGTTTCGATTTCGATATACGTTGACTGTGCAAGCGAACCCGCTGTGCCTCTGTTTTCTCAGAAATACTGAACGAGAACGACAACTGCCCGTACGTTTACAACAACGACCAGAAAGACACTGACATGGATGGCGTGGGTGACCAGTGTGATAACTGTCCTCTGTTGCACAACCCAGACCAGGTAGGCTGCCTGAACACAGTCAGCACCTAATTATATACCGGAAAACATCTGCTGTAGCAAAAGTGGAACACAGGTATAAATACAGTCTTCTGTTACAATTAGGCTAATTATCTACAATTACCATGAGCAGACACTTTTATCTAAAGCGACTTACAGGGAAGTACAGTTACAAGTATTAAGTATTGTTCAAGGATACAGGATGTTTAGGCACGTCAGGCGTCGAACCCACAACCTTTCGGCTGGGAGTCAATCACCGTAACCAGTAGCCAATCCTGCCCCTTGAACTAGTGTCATTATGAAATGTTGAACTTTATTTATTGTTTTGCCTATAATCACCATGAAATCCCTCGGTTGAGAGGAACTACTTTCAGCAAAAGTCATTCTTATGTAAATCCGAGGCACGTGATTGTGTTGCGGGGGCCGGTCTTTACTCAACTCTGCCCTCGGCTGTGGCCCTTTTCAACCCCTGTTTTCTGACAGACCGATAGAGACAGTGACCTGGTGGGAGATCAGTGTGACAACAACCAGGACATCGATGAAGACGGCCATCAGAACAACCTGGACAACTGCCCCTATGTGTCTAACGCCAACCAGGCCGATCACGACAAAGACGGAAAAGGAGACGCTTGTGACTACGACGATGATAATGACGGTGTGCCCGACGACAAGGACAATTGCCGACTCACGCCCAACGCAGACCAGCTGGATATAGATGGTGAGCATTAGAGGGCGCTCACAGACCAACTTGATTGTACCTGGATAGGATGCATGCTATGGGGCTTTGGCTACTTATTGTTCCACATATATGGGGAATATGTCCAGAAAGTAAGGATTTTCCTGTCATTCTTTATTTTCATACCTTGAAATACCATAGAAAAAACACTTATTTGTGGTATTTATGGACAGAGGTAGGCTATATATTGTCATACATTACATGTTGAATATTGCAAATATTAGGATATTTGGTTATAGAATATACTATAGACTGGTATACTGTAGGTTATACCTTTTTAGCCTTTAGCCTGCCCTGAGAAAACGTTGGAGAACATGGCCATAGCTGTCTTTCAAGAAATTATTCACCCATAACTTTTATGCCCTGTATAATAGTCCATTATTTGATCATGTGGTATAACAAATTGCAGTCTTTCTCCATGGGCTTCTCTGCCGTTGTGAGAATCATAATGTATATGATATTGACTTGCCTAAAAGGAAGACTGCTTAAATAAGCGTGCGATACGGTGGCTGTGGAAAGAGTGTTGGGTCAGTGTGGATGATGTCACTGTGCATGACTTCACCACGGAGCCCAGGAGGGCACAGGCCAGGCTGTGAAGTCTTTTTATTTCCAACAGGCGATCTGGGCTCTCTCTCGCTAAATCCACTGTGCTCAATTCACGCAGGGTTACCTGGAGTTTGTTTAGCTGTCACTAAATGGAAACAGGCTGCGACATAGCGCGGCCCTGGATGCCGAAGTGCTTCCATACGGTCCCTTTGTCTCGTTCAGGGTGTTTATTTGATAGAATCAGTTCTGTTCCTGTGCGCTAACAGGGCGCCAACACAAAGCAGCTATAGCTACTTCAGTGCTGTGGACTTTATTAGATACTGGCTACCTTTCCTCTGCATTTTTGCTATAATAGACATCAAACCTCAGATAGTTACAAGTTGTCACAGCGTGAAAAGATGGCGGATGGGCCTTATTAGCCTTGGCAAAGAAATTAAAAGTCGTTTCCCGGGAGGAGTTGCTATTTTTTTCCATTTAATCTTAATATAAACGCCATGGAGCACCTCAACCTTTGCTGCAGTGGGAATATTATGACAGTTACACTAGTTGCTAGTAGACATTTTTGTAAAGGCTGATGGAAACTAACACACAAGGGAAAGAAATCTTGGCACATGCATTGCATGTGTAATTAATTATCTTAAAAAACCTACATATTTTAATGACCCTTTTTGCGTCACAATTACCAGGTGATGGAAGAGGGGACGCCTGCAAGGATGATTTCGACAACGACAGCATCCCAGACATCTACGATGTTTGCCCGGAGAACAACGCCATCAGTATCACGGACTTCCGGAAGTTCCAGATGGTCCACTTAGATCCCATGGGAACCACTCAGATTGATCCCAACTGGGTGGTCAGACACCAAGGCAAAGAGCTGGTGCAGACCGCCAACTCTGACCCAGGGATTGCAGTAGGTAAGCGGAACCCCTGCCCTCTTCAATTTTATGCTCACGCACAGAAATAGACTGCAATATCATGAAGAATTACTTACACTTCTAACATTGTACAGTACATTACAAATACCAATACAAGCACACACACCATCAATTAATTTAACTTGCTCACACAACACTAAAAAAAAAACAGACCCACAAACACATACAATCTACATACTACAGATTGCATCGTTGTGCCCCCTAGAAATTAGCTAATGTATTCGAGTCATTTTGAGTTTGTATATTTCAGTCTCAGCAGTGCTGCGGTTGTAGCCTTTTTACCATGGCCACTGCGTCACAATAGCAAAGAGAAGATAAGCTAGTTTGAGGTGAAAATCTTAGTATACCTTTAATGAGAAGCTAGGTACATTCTGTCTGAATGGTACATTACGTCATTATGTATTTACGCATCTTTCACACCATTAAAGGTTTTGATGAGTTCAGTGCCGTGGACTTTAGCGGCACAATGTATGTGAACACGGACCGAGACGACGACTACGCCGGCTTCGTTTTCGGCTACCAGTCGAGCGGACGCTTTTATGTGGTGATGTGGAAGCAGATCACGCAGACCTACTGGGAGGAGTTGCCCTCGAAGGCCTTCGGCATCTCCGGGGTTTCACTCAAAGTGGTGAACTCCACCACTGGCACCGGAGAGAGACTCCGAAATGCTCTGTGGCACACTGGCAACACTCCTGGGGAGGTATGCTCGCTATGCTCCTTATTTGGGTCGGCCAGAAGATAGAAGTGCTTTATAGATCATGGGTCACAAACACCTACTGTCTATTTTATAACAAGTAAGTGATAGTGATACACAAACACGTTTGTGGTTGCAATAGGTGCGAACCCTGTGGCATGATCCCAAAAACATTGGCTGGAAGGACTACACCGCCTACAGGTGGCATCTCATCCACAGACCAAAGACTGGTTTCATCAGGTATAGAAAGACACGCACCACACAGCAAAGACAACTGTGGCTTAAATGCTTGTGGTAGCGACTACTGCATTATTTAATCAGTAAAAAGTGTCAATACAAAACCCACATGTACTGTACAAGATGAGTTCAAATGAAGTATTAGAATGTTGGATGTTCCTAAAATGTGGAGTTCCTAACAGGTCAACATCTAATCCACTTGCGTGTTTGTTTATCCCTGTAAATAAGGCATTTTCCTTTGTGTTTTCCAGAGTTGTGGTGTATGAAGGTAAACAGATAATGGCTGACTCAGGGCCAATTTATGACAAGACATTCGCCGGAGGACGATTAGGACTGTTTGTCTTCTCACAAGAACTGGTCTTCTTCTCCGACCTCAAGTATGAGTGTAGAGGTTAGTATCACTTCCTGAGGTGCCATGTTTAGGATCGTGTATTGACTGCCTATTGAGCACCAAGAAATGGTGTGTTTGAAAGTCTATATAAGTCTTTATCTTCAACATCTTTTTTCAATACTCAGATAAACTGGAGCTTCCAGCAGTGTCTGTAAGGTAATGATGACAAATAAGGGGTGTCTGCTATGTGTTGGCTGAAATCACGCTATGATTCTGTTTGTCAGCTTGCCCTGTAGCAATGCCTTAAATGCATTGTGGAAGGCCTTGTGATTCAAGGACAAGGTCCACGATGGATGGCAAATAATGGAAAATGTTTTTTCACTGTTACACGCCGCTTGATACACACAATGCATCACTTAATGTCGCATTTTGTTACTTGGCTGTAAGACCCTATGGAGTGTGCTAATATTTGGGCCACTAATGATAACACCCTTTCCAATCCTTCCCCCAGATAACTGAATCCCGTTGGAAAGTAGCCATCAGAGGGCAAGAGACACTAAGCTCTCAACGGAAAAAGAGTCTTCCCACGTTTTGCTGCGATCGATTGATTAAGTAGGAACCCATGGCCATTTTCAGTGTTTCTGATTGCCTCACAGTGCATGAAATACCCTTGGCAGTATGAAGAGATAAACATGGACAAATAAAGAGAGAAATACTAACTACTCATATCTAATGTTCCAATGTCTACATTTTAAAGGGATTCATTGTACAACCACTTACAGTATTTGTATTACAGTATTTTTTTTCTAGTTTCTATTTTCTACGGCTTGTGATTGACTAAATTCTGACTAGTTTTACTATTTCTTTGATGAGACCATGGCTTATGTTGCCCAGCAATTAAACCTGCAGTATCTGAAATTACCTGACAGAACATAACTGTAACCAAGCATTATAAATCCATCACTTTTTCTAATATTTCTGTCATCCTGGATGTTTCAATTCTACAGATCGTGAATAATTAAGATAGGCCATTATAGGACGTACCAAAGATGTTCATACTAAGTCTGTATTATAATTCCTTTTGTAAATTATTTATGCTTTGCTTTTTTTTGCATTTTTGGCTAGATTGTAAATACTTATTTATTTGTTTACACTGACAAAAGTCACAATTTATAATTACACACCAATCAAGTTGACATTTAGCATTAAAACATTTGTTTCATATGTAGTGTTGTCATGCAGTACGTGATTTTGTTAGATAACCAAACAAACTGTCTGAGACATTTCTCCTCTTGTGATAGAATTTCATAAAATGCTCTGGAATGGACTAATTGTGGTAGTACATATATGTGAAAAAGCCACTGTGTTTATTTTGTTCACTGTCCAGGCAGGGCATCCTAAACCTTAAAGGAATATTTCACTTGCATTAAACATTTAAACATTAGTTAGCACACATACCTCTGTCGGTGTTCCGGAATGTTTCTTCACAAAATAACTTCTCAGATGAGGCTATCTTAGCAACCAAGTCTAAAATGTGCATCTCAAACACATCTAAAAGCAAAGGGAACAATACTATTAACTGTTTTACTTGTATTTATTAGATGAAGAAAATTTCAAAAATCTGGTGGTGACAGTAGACTCCCAGAACAGCTACACTATTAGTTCATTGTTCTGAATGTGTCTCTGTGTTTGTGTATGTGGGCACACGTGAGGAATTTAAAAACAATTAATGTGTAAGTAGATTAGCACATTTTTTAATCAAACTCTCGTCAGGATATCACATAGTATCTTTTGGAAATTACTCCAGATGAAGGCCTCTTGAAAAACATAGCTGTTTATGGGTTTGGTTGTATAGTGTCGATCTAGAAAGTGCCAGTGTGCAACTGTTCTGTATAGCATTCATGTTCTTCCATGTTTTGTTTCCTGCATGTTCATTATGTTGAGGGTTTGCAATGCACAAAATGTAAATTGTTTTGTATACACTGTTGTGTTGTTAGATATATATGTCCTACAAGCATTACTAATCTTAGTTTTTCTTTGAAAGATTGTCATTTTTCATAAATAAAAAATGTCTACACCATTCAGAAGGCTTACCATGTTCTGAAAAAGGCAAATACTATATTATTAATGTTTGTTTTATATGAATTGGTTCGCCGTGGTACTGAGAAATAAAAATATTTGTATTCAGAACCAGGTACATAAATGTAGATGGATGGAGAGAGATTCAAAATGTAGCCCTACCCTCCAATGGGATCTGTGGAATATAAGTCATATAGAAGTGACTGCAAGCAAACACTGAACATTTAGCATTAGCAGCAGGGCTAGCAACATGGGAGGTGTGCATGGTGTAACACATACAGTAGGAATCCCAAAACCAGGGTAGACGCAAATATAGTGGTGTAAATAACCAAACTAATACCATATAACAATACTGAGTAGACTTTTCCATAAAATGGAACAAGGGTAAACAAACATCTGCACAGGCATAACACTCACAAGCCCTCGCAAAAAAACACATTCACTCACTACTAAAAGTATGATTGGCAATTGGGCTCGGATGTGGCAATGACAATTGTATGTGGGTGTGTTTGTGTGTGCGTGGCCATATACTGTAAGTGTCAGTGACATTTTTCTTGATAAACTTTGGTGAGATAAAAATACATACAGTTCACTCCCCCTTCACCCCAGATTTCTTCCAGACAAATTTCATCTACTGCAAAAAAGTACACCACGGGAGGTCGTCATGCAAAAGTTGACAACAAGGCAGAATTTTAGGCATCTGGTCATTGTTTATATATAGACAGGGAAAGGAAAACCCCAAGTGTCTGATGGGGGATGATAAGTTTATGGTTTTAGCTGCAATCCACCATCCTGTGAGCTGGGAGAGTGCAGCGTACAACCTGGAGGGGTTAGCGGGTACTTGAGAAGACAAGGAATGCTGTTCAATCAGGGAATATTGGATAAGGCAATGCTATGCTTGTGGCATCGTGGTGAGGATATTTAGGCTTGAAAAACCTCAGAATAGTCCATGTGGCATCAACCATACATGGAGACTGGCTCTTGTGCTAGAAGCTGGTTTCAAGACTAGAACACATTCCAGGGTGGTTCTACAGACTGTGCCAGAGGATGCCAGTCTGTGACACAGTAAACCATCATTTTCGGCTGACTTGGCTCCTACGCCACCAGCAGACATTTACACGGAACAATTGCTCTCCTATAAATTGCTCAGAATGTAAACATTTTCAGCAAAACAGTGTTTTTACACACCCTTATTAAGAAAAACTACTAAGAGGTGAGATGTATGTTTGACATATAATATAAGGTCATCTTTGGGGTCAGTCCAAATCTTTGCTGAGTGGAACCAGTCTATCTAAAGATAACCTAGTGTGATGTCGGTATCTACACCTAGCATTGAGTAACGGATGAGAAACTTGGCACTAGTTTGTCAGTTTAAACAATCCAGAGAGCCAGGCATAAAACTAGGAAGCTGGGGGTGGACGGGAAAGCCTCTTGTACAAACAAAGGCTTTGAAAGGAGAATTTGAAGTGGAGGCTATGGCTGAAGTGGAGTATCACACTCCACTTCAGTCACAGTGGTGTGAAATACCTGTCCCGGATGGCTTTTAGTCCAGCTACTGATGCCTCTATTTAACTCTTATTCTCTGAAAAAGATTGTAACCAGTTTGATTTACTGTTTTATCAAAAGGTGTTGCTAGATTGCAAAAAAAAACAAAAACAGGAATATAATAATAAATGTAATAAACCTGTCAGCCAGTACTTAAAACTCGTTCAACTTCTGTTATACATCAACAGTCAAAACGTAGTTTTAATCAAAGGGAGATGATAGGTTTCACCTTTTGGAAGCAAATCGTGAATTTGCGTTTGCTTCCCGGAATGCATTAAATGTTCCCATGCTTTAATGATCAAACTTCTGTTGTTGCTGAACAAAGTGAAGAAGGGCCTGCCAAAGGCAAGTATGTTAGAGAAGTGGGTCTGTCATTTGAAATAAAGAAAACCATTTATTTTGAGGCATGAGTTCCTCTAGTCATTGGGAAAATATCTATAGTCCTGTAGTGTTGCCAGCCTTGGGGGCGCACACTCATTGCTCCCAGAGTAGGCCAAGAGGGTGCCAGGTTTGAGCCACAGGCTTTACTGTATGTGAATTTAGCTCTTTGAGTCTGTGACTGGTGGCATATGGTGATAGATTAGTTGAATAACATGAACTGGAAGGGCATACCCCAAACTGGATGAGGATGTAAAGACTACTATATTCTATATGTTAAGTGACATCTAAATGCAAGCAGATTAAAGGGACACTAGTTTTGTCTACTCTGGAATTACCCTTGTGGTTCTGAGTGGCTCCTCCTCTCTACTCCTCCTCTGAAAGAGCTCATGGATTCACATTGTTCTCTCCCTCTCCTCATTCAGCCACTTGAACTTTAACTAACAGTTGCATTTTTAAATAGTGAGCTGGGGGCGGAAAATTGGAATTCTTGGGGAACTATAAGCCAAAGCCACTGGATAGCAGTATCAAGAAAGTCTAAGAAATGTTCTTTTTAAGGAATAAAAGCATCTTGCACCTGCAATATATCAATCATGAGGACAAGCACTCTGCACCCTCCCATTATGGCCTTGCCTTGGTGATATTCTGAATTAATCTCAATGATTCAGCTTAAAAAATATATATCCTTTTCTGGTAGCCTCAAATGATGAATTCACATCAAATATAATCACATCAATAAGTATATATCCCTTGTATTGTCTTCACTTTTGGGACCCACTCGTATCCCTCGGGTCAAATTGACCCGTGACATATATGGGCTTTTAAAAACCATTCTGAAATAAAATTTTACTTCTTAATCTATTAACAAATATTGTCTTTATCTCAATTTCAAACAATTGAGATAACATATATGTTTAGGGAATGCAATCAGTCTCTACTAGAACACAAATAACAATGGAAGTGTGATTCGTTTTTTTGTCATAAGGTTATAATTCATGTTACAAATCCACTATGTGATCATGCTTATGGGACAATGTTTTCATTAACATTTATTACTTTGAATGCACACTTTTTTCAGCAGCTCCTCCTTCTGGCTTCTCTGTATAGATTTGCATGTTCCATGCATAAGATGAAACGGCATCACAGGCAACCAAGATTTTGATGCCATACCTTGCTGGTTTTGAGGGCATATACTGCCTGAAAGGGCAGCGGCCTCTAAACCCCAAAAGCTGTTCGTCCAGAGTTACATTGGAACCATATGAGCTCTATAGCTCTCTGACAGCTAAATCTTTTGGTCATACTGAGGGTGGAAGATTCTGTACTGTGATGCAGAGGTGTTTATCTCTTTTGTCCCCCCCTTGATGTGCAGGTGCGAGGCATATAGTGCGAGAAAATTGTTCGATGTATCAAATTTTATGGAATAACATTAGAAAAAAAGGGGTTTGCAGGTGGACACATGACAGAGGTTGCGGGAAAGAGTGCAGGAAAGAGTGCGGGAAAGAGAGAGCAAACAGCTTCTCAGTGCTTAGATTATAATAATGCTACATTATGTGTGTGTACTGTATGCGTGTGCGCGCATGCATGAGTGCGTGCGTGCGCATGCATGTGTGCGCGCATGTGTGTGTGTGTTTGTGTTTTTGTGTGTCTGTGGGCATGTTTCTGTGTGTCTGTGTATGCGGGTCAATCTGACCTGAAGACCATACGAGGGATGTAAATGTGTGGGGTATAGTAGTATGTGTGCTCAAATTTTTTTTTTTATTTATACATGTTTATCACAGAAAATAAGGTAAGGCCATTGAGTTTCAGGTAGAAAAATTTATACTTGTACCATTTTTCTTATTGTAAAAATTTGAAACGGGTCAATTTGACCCGAAGACCATATAAGGGTTAATACAAATATAAGACAATATGGAATAATGTGGAACATTCTTTGTTAAATGAGGCATAATGTGGTTATGTCATATACTGGACTAAATGCACTGCTAGGTTTTTTAGGCATTACTCTGGTAGAATATGCTATAATATATATAGATTAGAAAAGCATTTTCTTATTGTATTGACTATCATACAATAGCATAAATCTTATATGCCCTTTTGAACTACATGTGAGGTTCTTCTGTCCCTGTATTAAAAATACTCTTGTACCGCTTAGTGTTGGGCAATGTGACGATATAGCATTCATACAGCGGCAAACTGAATCAGTACTCAGGACTGTTTTAGACTGGTTTAGACGTGTTACGTGGTTGTGGGGGTGGGGGCGTGGTTTAGCCTGTCTGTGTGTGGAAGGGAACGTGGGGAGGTGTGGTTCACGGGGCTAGGGGACAGGTGTGGGTGTTTTGTTAATCCCTTGTCTCCCTTTTTAACAGTAAGGGCCTACAGCTGCGAGAGGGAGGGCCAGTGGCAGAACCTGGCGGACGACCAGCCACGAGTAATTAAGTGTGGCGTATGCGTAGTGCTGGGGAAAAGTGTATGCTGTTATATGCTATATACCAGGCAGTGTAAGTCCTGGGGACGTGTGTGCAATAAAACTGTGCAAGGCACCGTGGAATTGATAAAGTATCGTGTGGACAGTTGTGTGTATGCCACAGTGGTTTTGTGGCTTTTGAAATGTAGTTGAGCCACATGTGTGTTTAATTGTTTTTAACTTGCAGGATTAGACAAAAATAGGCATTAACAGGTGGTTATTTTTTAAATAAATAAATATTTCTTAACCGAATTTCCAAAATACTACAGTATATTGTGATACAGTATATTGTTACCATAACATAAAATTACACATACTGTGATAGAAGGGTTACATCACCCAATACTAATACTGCTTGTTAATACTATTATAATTAGTTAATCTCATAATCTCCCTGCTGTGAAGACATTGGCAGGTATATTCATATTAAACATTATGCAACTGGAAATGTATTGATAGATACAATCCTAGATAAGTGAAAATCTATATTGTCAGAGATTGCTTTTTATGATACCTGACAGAGCATTACCACTATACTATATATTTGCAGATTAACAATCCATAATTTGAACAAGAGTAGGGAATTCCAATCTGGCGGATCCACTGGCAAATCGTTTAGTTAACCTCAGATTAATGGGAGGTTTTCCCAGTTCAACACTGTGATTCAGTTAGTTAGCTGGCCGGCGAGCTGTGTTCCCCCTTCTACACTGAACTCTTAATTGGCTCGGTAATGCTAATACTTGTTGCAGCCGATGGGACATCAACCTCACTTTCCCCAAATGCCTTTTCATTGACTCCTACAGTGTAGCAAGAAGATCATCCCTTGAGTGAACCTCTGAAGCACCAGGCAGAAAAGAACGCACTGGAAAAAAACAACGCGCCGCCTTCCCATTGTGAAACGAATGGTTCTTAGCATAGCCAGAGACACATCAGGCAGATTGTTTTAGATGGCTATGGAAATGAGCTTGCCTGCTACTTAGCTCACTTGTGCTTTGATGTGTGAAATCTCGTACAGATCTGCTAGTGTTTTATTACAGCTGGCACAAAGAAAGACAGGGAGGAAGAGAGGGAGACTGTCTGTGTGTGTTCGTGTTAGAGACAGAAAAAGGATGAATAGCTCTAATGAAGTTTTCGCTGGCTTGCTGAGCTGAGTGTAACCTATCTGATGGGCATTATGCATTTATGCCTTCTTTTATTCATTCTCCGGAGGAGCCCTCCTATCACGGGCTCATCGTGCGTGCACTATAGCAGCAGGCCCTTCACTCGTGTAATAATGCCACCATTCAGAAGCGACAGAGAACGAACTGTGCCTCACTCTTTCTGTTCTTCAAGTGTACAAGCAGAGGTGGTCTAGGTTAATAACGTTGTTAATAATGTTTTTAAACACCCATAGAAGCAGGCTGTGCCCACCATCTGTAGCGACAGTAAGGTGGGCGAAACGTTGAGAAGACATTGAGTGAGAGAGCTACAGAAGCCAATTAGAGAACAGCTGGACATCCGCACCCGCACCGGTCCCGAGAATGGTGGCGCTTGTTCGGAAGTGCTCCGTGTTGCATGTCCTAATCGACCTACAGAAATGCTCGGAAGCACCTTGCTTCAATGCCTTCGTTCACTGTCTTGGTTCGGCAAGGAGTATTTCACGTTATACTTCCATTTTCAGAATTTATAAAAGCTGATCTCGCATATGCCCTTGGTAATAAAACCCCTCGAGGAGATAGCATCAGAGACAAAACGGGAGGGTAAGGATAAACGTGCGGAACAAAATGACAGAGGCAATGAGAAAGATGGAGAGAGAGAGAGAGAGACTTGTGTGTGAGAGAGAGAGAGAGACAGAGACTCATATATGCAAATTGTCTGAAAACACAACAATCAATGCACTGGTAGATTATGAGATATGTTTTCTGATTAGGATTCATTTGGATTTGTCACAGTTCAGCCTGCTCCTAGTGTGTCTGTCTCATTTCCTAGTGTTCTGCCGGGCCCTTCCCTAATTTAGCCCTTTTTTCCCTTTTATAGTCTGTTTCCTTCTCCCAGTCCCTGGCCCCTCCCCTTTTACCAATTATGTACCTCACCTGTTCCACAATCACCCCTAGTGTATTTAATCTCTGTTGTCCCCTTTGTCTGTGCTCTTTTGTCTTGTGTGTTTAACACAATGTGGAAGCCCTGATTACCTGCCTGGTTACCTGCCTAGTTACCTGCCTGGTTACCTGTTCGGTTTGCCTTCTCCTGTGGATACCCTGTTTTCGACCATTGCCCATTTTGTGATTGTGCCTCTGCCTGCCAGACTTTAATAAATCTATACCTTGAAACCTAATTTTGTCCTTTGTCTGCGCTTGGGTCCTACTCTGATACCTGACAGGATTTCTCTCTCTTGATCTCTAAAGAAAGTGCATAATTGCCTCACTGGGAATAAGATTTGGTTACAATAGAAAAGTAGTACAAAGGTGGCTTACACCTTTTCCTACCCCTCCCAACAGAAGGCCACACTTGTGTTTGGACATATAAACAGTGAGCTGGGTAAGAAAAATTGGGTTACTCTGGGGACACTATAAGGCAAACAAGGAGCGTACCTTTAACTATAAATCCTTTTAAAACCTTCCTATGGGTCAGAAATAAGTAAATCCATGTGAAAAGGAGGAGAAAGTGCATTTAGCACATACCGTTAATGTACTTTTTCTATTTTATTTAGAAGAATAGAAGATTTTTTTTCTTCCTTCCAGAGTTTTCCCAAGTGACAGAGGCAGGATCAATCCCTTTTGCCCATATAAGCTCTTTTAAATCTGCTAACCCTACTATTTGGGCAGCTGCATTCCGAGCGTGAAAGAGGCTTATTCTGTCAGGGCTAGCAGGTTATGCAAAGCGCAGCACAGAATTACTCCCCAACGCGGGGTGGGTGAATTCATCACCTTTGCTGCTGTGTGTCTTTAACCGTTTAAAAGCAAAGCGCTGGTGCAGAGACATTACAAGTCAAATGAGAGGACCCCACCCCCGAGGTGTAATGGTGGGAAACAAGTGATGAACCATGAGCGGTTGTGAAACCTCACAGACATTTTAGCGTAAAGGCTAAACGTGTGGCGACACCAACGAAGAGGTGAATGGAGGAAAAGTGTCACGTCCGACTAAACGCCACGGTGACAGGCAGTGACAGGAGGGCATAAAGTTCGCCCCCCCCCCCTTCTTGTCTTAAGATCACTGTTATCGCCCTCCTACTGCGGCACCTCCTTCATCCTTAATAATCTGCTATATTAATGTTGTTCATCTTGTTCCCCTCATTCGTATCCTCATCTTCTCCGGCTGATTCCAATATCCCCCATCTCCCCGTGAGGTGACACTCCATAAAACACATGCATTACAACGGCATAGCACTGCACAGCAGAGAACATACTAGAACACACCAAATCACGCTACATCAAATTACCAGGAAAATACACACTGTATTGTCACAGACACGTTATATTGTAGAGGTTTGCGTGTGGGTGCCATTAGATGTGTGCATGTGTAGACCTACTTTATATGTTTAGTATTATTATTATTATTATTATTACTATTAGCGTATGTGTCAATGCTAGTATCAAAATTATGCATTTGTTTGTGTGATTTCTTTCAAAGCGCACAGGCAGAGAGAGACAAGGGAAGCCGGAGCTTCGTGCAAAGGGGAATAAAAGCAAGCCGGGACATGAAAAGACGGGGGGGCGAGAGGAGATGCTGGGCTGATTCCGTGGGCGGCTTGTGCTCAGGAGAGATATCGGCGGAGTGACACGCAAACACACCGGCGCGGGGAGACGGCGCTCTATCACTTCGTCAGCTCAGTGATGGCAGAAAGACACAGATTTAACAGAACAACCTGCTGGGATCAAAAAAGATGTCACGTAGCCCACATCAACTTCTCAGAGGCTGGAGCGCTTATGCAAATCATCAGCGCGTAAGGTTCCATATGGGCTACCGTGGCACGTATTTATAGAAGTGTTTATGCAGCTCATGTATGTATGTCTTAACACATAACACTTTGGTGAACTAAGAAATGTTTTAGACTAAAAAAGGACTTGATAGGACTGTTTTAAAACATGTACACTTGTTTTGTAGGGACAGAATGAACTATTTTTAGCTACATACAGCGGGTCGTGGGAGGTTGCCATGTTTACCCATAGGGTTAGTATAGGCACAGCCACATCTACACTAGCAGGTGTTAGTAGGCTATGCAGTATAAGAAATGCTTTTTCGGGTGGGTGGGGGCGGGGAGGGGGGAGACTGCTTATTGGACCTTTAAACAACACGCCATCAATATACCAGTAACCAAACCATTTTTTTCAATGAAGCAAATCTCAAAGATTCGACATAAAAACTGCCAAGTAAAGCATTCAATCTGATGGAATATCTAAATGACATTATCAGATGGCCTGCCTGTGCCTTAACTTTTACATGTTTGTAATGCCACACAATAACACTGAACACCAAGATACATGTGAGGGTTCACCTCTCTTTGTACAATAGTATCTACTGTTATACTACTGGGTAATTACCAGTAAAATATTGCAATAGTAATCTAGAGAAAATTGTCTGATACATCACTTAATTGTAAATGGCCTATTTGTAATTATGTCAAAACATTGTGTTACACCTATAGTAAAAGTCATTGGTGCACTTTAATAGTTTCTTGTCTCTTCAATTCCATATAGAAACAGTACTGTGGTGCTAAAAGGGGCAAAGATGGATGGGCCGGTAAAAATCGACTCCAGCGCTGAATGGTAGCTGGTGTGTGTGTGTTTAGAAAATGTGAAAAGTGTGGGCAAAAGAAGAAAGGGAGCAAACCGAGTGAAGGATAGAGGCAAATCCTAAAGAGTGGAAGGGAGGAGAAGAAAGAATTGGGAAGGACAAGAGGAAGATGTCCTGCACACAAATTCTCCATGTGACTCTCCACTGGGTTTCCAATAATTGTGGGTGCAGCCTCAGTCTGCCAGTCAGTCCATGATTGAAGGTCGCCATGGCAGATCTTCTGCTAAAAGGTCATTGTACTCATCAAGTGCCCACTGCCTTCCAGTGTGATGGAGTGCAGATCAAACGTCTGTCTGCTGTGCTGGCTCCATATCCAGTCCTAAGTTTCTTATGGTGCTGCGAACGCTACCTGAACAGTGTCTGTCAGTCATAAAGTGCGTCAGCTCTCCACCCGCTAAAGCTACACTCCTCGACTGAACCCCCGACATTCTAGCCTAGCCACAACTTTGCAGAGAAGGCGCACAGGGCTCCAGCGGGATACGGGTCGAGAACGTTGTGAGCCTAGAAGACTTTTAGGGGGAGGGGTGGAGAGGAGTGCCAGCCACTCAAACACTTAAGACAAAACATCGAGCAAGAGAGCGAGAAAGCGAAGAGAGGAAAAGGGTTGCCAACAGAGAGAATGCCAACAGGTTGGCAGTGGGCTGATATAGAGCTCAGTAAGAGCAGGCTGACAGGGAGGGGGGGGGGGGGGGCAGTGGCTCTGTTCTTCACTGTGACATGAAAACATGAAAAATTAACAGTGGATGGTGGATACATAAGGAGAGGTCAACAACACTGTAGGAAGAACAGAAGGGGGGAGAGGAAGGAAGTGTAAGGATAACGCTTGTGGCAGACTTAATGGCCGCTTTTGATTATGTTAATGAATGTGACCACAATATACTGTATGTGGCTGTCTGTGTGTGTGTGTGTGTGTGTGTGTGTGTGTGCGTGCATACATCAACTGTCAAGTAGTCAGGCAAATCAGACACGCATGTGTTGAAAGAATCAGTCACTTGTCTGAATGTCAAAATCTCCAGTGCCTTTCTTCTCCTCCATGTCTGTGTAGTTTTTCCAGTACGTTCACTAAAAGGAGCAACTTAGAAAATGTTCAGCATTCTCTAGTAACTACATGTTCCATTTCATGACCCTAAAAAAATCCAAGCCAAAACAGCAAAAAGAGTCAATGAAAACTAAGCGTCTTAGCGATGCGCGTTCATGTTAATGGCCATGGAACTATAGCTGTTGCCTAGCAGCGTGCGTAGATCGGTTAGATACGTTGTAAACTATCTTC